>JAUMHN010091301.1:7920-25475 GCA_032360265.1 Heliamphora ciliata
CCCCCCCCCCCCCCCCCCCCCCCTTTGTAAATGAAGTGGTTACCCTGGATGGGTGTTTGTTGTTGTGGCATTATAGAATTTGTGATTGACTAATGAGTCCCGGTATAGCCCAGACCTAGATCAATCGGACGAGAGTTTATAATTGTCAACCGAGAGTCCTAGGGGCAGACGAGTTCGGTACATGGTTAAATCATTTGTGGTTAAATGAGGACTATTGATGAATCATTTGATTTATGATTCTCAAACTATTGATAGGATTGTATGAATACTTTGGATTTATGTTGGAAAATCGATTTAATAACCTATGTGAGGTGGTGTTATTCATACAATTGTTTATTACATGTCATACATTTTTCTTGTTAGTCTACTTCTATTGTGTCTCGGCTCACGTTGTTGGAATAAAAATATTTTTAGGTGATGGAGACACCTCTTTGGGTTGATGATGAAAAAGAAGTGTATTTGGATTTTGGGAGTATAAGGACTAGCATGAGAAGGATTGTACTAATAACTTTTTAACCACGTGAAGTTGAGATATAGATGTTGTAATCTCATTTTGGAACATGTAATTTGTTTTGTATATCCTCGTAATTAAACATATTCAAGGGTGGGGTATTTTTTTGTATGGAATCGGTGATGAATGATGATGTTTTGGCTATAGCATTCAAGTATTGTAAGGTTTAAAGGCATGATTCCATCTAATGTATGAATTGTAGAAAAACACTGTGTTGCATGACGGGAGAGAGCTTCTCTCTCTAGAGAAACCTCTCCCCAAGGCTCTCTCATGGTGATTGCAATGCAGTAATATGGAAGGATAGCTCTATAGACATGGTTTTAGTGTTACGAGCAGATTGATGTTAGTTTTTCGGCTTAGCAGTGGGCTAAACCTTATCTGAGGGTATCATCGAAGGTTGGTGTTAGTTTTTTTGTGTGTTAATGGAGTTTTCTTACTTCTAGTATACCATGTAAATGGGTGTTTTGTTTTGAGGTTTGTAAATCCAAAAATGTTTTGCGTATAGTTTAGAAGGTCCCATGGTTTCTTGTTTCTGCTCTCAGATTTGAATTTCCATGGCAATCTGTTGTTATAACTGAGTTAAACTCTCTCAACTTTTGGGTTTTCTCATATAGAGAAGATATGGTTCCATATGAAGACCTATGGTGTTTTTGATGGGCAATATTGCGATGACAGTTGATGAAGCTTCCGTTTGGCTGAGACCCATGGTGTTCTGATTATAGATTTTTTTAAAATTGGGTTTTGGGGTTTTGCTGATTATTGTGTTTTGGATGCTGCAGCTCAGATGTTTTGGTGTATTTCTTCGACATCGAAGATTTGGTTTCTTCGCCGAGGCGATGGAATTGTAGTAAGTTCATAAACGGTGTAGTATGCTTGGTTTTTCTTATGCACCACTATTTCGGGTTACTTTTCTCCTAGAGGTGCTGGTTAAATCGGTTGTTAGCTTGAGTCTCTGTATTCAAGTTTCATTCTGCTTTGAGGAAGACCCAATTTCCTGGTGTTTTGAGATTTATTCAAAAGCTCTAAAGAAGACGAAGACGATCCACGTGCCTTGGTGTGACTAGGCTTGATTTTGGCTAGGCTGGTTTTGTCTTAATTAGGTGGTTTTCAGAGTAAAGCGGGTTGGTAGGTCTGCCGGTAAAGCAGCTGGTCCCTCGTAAATTGGACTATGATGATAATTGCTGAGTGCATCTTGTGGGTTAGCGTTTACACTTACAGCTGCAAGTGGTTTTCAAAGTGTTGATTTAACCAAGATAGTGGCTTACACTACAGCTGATGGGTTAATGGTATTAAACGGGTCTGCTTGTTTGTTACCAGATCTGGTTTTTTTGGTTGTCTCACAGAGCCTTAACCAATGGGACCCACGGACTTTTATGGTGAGCTCGCTGGTTTGGCAAATTATGCATTGTGGATAGTTTTTGGTGGAGGAGTTCAAGATCAACTATGATGAAGTGAAAGGTGGACTACTCGACACTTGTATTTACGGAGTTTCTTTAAGCTGCTGGGTTGTTTACCGAACAACAAAATCTTAGTGTTATTGGCCCGTTGATGTTTTTTAATGGTTGTATATCTTACATGTTGTGTAAGCATTCAAGTCAGTGGCTACAGGCCCACCAATGTAGGCTTTTAAGCAGCGCACAATGTGGTGGGCCCCTCTGGAGTATTTGTTGGAATGAATTAATAATGTATATGGTGGTGAAGATGGAGTACTTGTGGTTTCCTCTTTAGCGGCTTCTATTGGCAGAGCCTTTATAGGGTTTGGGACGTGGTTGGTTCTTCCTTTGCACAGGCTATGTCTGAGTACTTGGATGGTACGCTCGGTTTGAGAACGAATAGTTGACTTCCTGAGTTTATAGGGTTCTAATATCTACTTGGCTTTGTCGGGGATCACTGATAGGGCCTTTGAGTGTAGATTTGGGTTTGTAGCCGCGCTTTTACCAAATAGTTTTATGTGCCGATTGGATAACCAGCTTTGGTTCTTGCCGGATGTTTTCTCTCATGTTCTTCTCTAAATTTTGGAGCTTGTGACCCTATCAAGGAGCCTATCTTCAGCAAGGATTAAGAGTTTTTAGTACTTTTCGCCTAGGCTGCGTTCTACCTCATTTGATGTCTGATTATTTGGTTTCTTCTATGTTATGGTTGTGTACTAAAAATCATAATTTTGGTTTTAGTATTTAATTTTATTTTTTAATAAAATTAATTTTTTTATTTTATGATAATCTTAATAAGCAATATGTGCATTTCATTATTTATTTGATGTCGTGCATAAATGTTTTTTATTCTACATAATATTTAATTCAGTGTGTAGAGTTCGCATTGTACACAGAAAACCAGATTAAATGTTCTTGTGGAATGTAAGTTTTTAGTTCACAGTTTACATGGAATTAGATAAACCAACGGTACGACTATAGCACAAAGTTTTAGTTTACTTATCTTGGTTATGGTAAACAGATAATAGCTTCGCCTATTATTCCAGCATGTTATGCTAGTACACTTTATGTGTATTGAACAAGACTACGTTGGGGTAATAAATTTTATACTAACTATATTCACTGTTTTTATTCATTATTTAGTGCGATCTTGTATGGGTCAGTAATCCCAGTGAGTTGTGTTAGCCCAAGAGCTTTTTATTTTGATTTTGATGATTTTTATAATTTATTTTCTAAGAATAAATGGATTTAAATGGATAATATTTTATATTTTCAAAATGAAAGTGTTAATACTTTTTAATCATTTGGATTGACACCTTAGTCAAAAGAATTGGCTCATATCTCAAAAGAATTCAAGCACTTAAGTATTATTGAATAAGAATATTTTGTATTGATCTTAATTGAAAATTAAGTCAAACACTTTTAAGACAAAGTATACTTGAAGCACATCAAGTGTGTCAACCCCTTTGAACCAATGGTTTGACACCCTAACAAGTTCTCATGAAGTTGTCTTCAGGTATCAAAATGTTAGTGTTGACACAAATGAGTTTTGTGTCAACACAAAAGAGCCGAAACTCTTAGAACTCAAAAAGAGCCGAAACTCTTAGAACTCAAAAAGAGTCGACACATATTAGTTGTGTCGACACAAAAATAATCCACACTTTTGGTATCTGAAAGTTTTGGTCGACACAAATAGAAATTGTGTCGACACAAATCAACCGAGGCCACTTGCAGATTTTGAGGTGTCGACACCAACTAAGGATGAGTCGACACAAAAGTCCAGAGGCTGCCTGAAGAACTTTCAGTCGACACCAAAGAAGTCGTGAGTCGACATAAAGTGCCTCCGCTCGGATTCAAAAGTACATTTGAGTCGACACTAACTAAAGATGAGTCAACACAAAAGAACTGAGGCATCCTACAGAAATTAGTGTCGACTCCAAGGGTAAGCTGAGTCTACACAAAGTAGTTCCTCCGAATGCTGAAGTTTCAAACGAGTCGACACCATATCCAATTGTGTCGACACCATGATGTTGGTAAGGCATACTGCAGAATTGTGTCGACCCTTCAGAATATCTGTGTCGACCCAACCACTTAAGGGATGCTGCCCTAGACATTTTGTGTCATCATCGAAGACATTTGTGTCGACACCTGCGACGAAAATTCAAACTCGCGGCAGATTTCTACGGCTAAATTTTTTACATTTATGGCTCTCACTTACCTCCAACAGTCATGAATGCACAAGAGCATATATAAGGAGTAACTTCTCAGCATTTACTCCAACTGGAGACCTTAATTTACTGTTCCATTGCTTGAATCAAACTTAGAAATCTCAAGCTCTCATTTATTGCTGAATCCCCAGCTCTTGTTCCTCAGCTCTCTTTACTTTCTCATTTATTGTAAATTTTTTCTGTAAAGAGAGTGAGTGTTTCTTCATTAATATTTCTCATTTATTGAAATCAGTGGTGAGTTACCCTTTATCCTTTGAGTGAGTGAGCAAATCTTATCAAAGAATAGTTCAAGAGATATTAAAAAAAATAGAGGCTTGTTTTCATATGATCTTCTTAAAGCTGTTAGGCTTGTGAATGTGCCCGTATTCATTCAACTCTTTCAAGTGAAGTCTTGAATATTGTAAAGGTTTGGAATACGCCCGCGAAGTATTCTATATAGTGGAAATACTCGAGAAAAAACTTGAGGAGTAGACGTAGGCTAAGATAAAGCCGAACCACCATAATTCATTGGCGTCCGGTTCTATCTCTCTCCCTTATTTTTTAATATTTGCATTGCTTCAATATTTGCTTTATTTTTTTTATTTGATTGGAATATTAAAAGGTTTTTAAAAAAGGTTTTTGGATTATTATTTATTTTTAAAAGACCCAATTCACCCCCTCCTAAGTTGCCTTGTTCTAACAATTGATAACACTAGTACAATTAGATCATATTCTAACAATTGATAACACTAGTGCAACAAATTTATGTAGATGATATAGTTTTCACTTAGATCATATACCTATTAAATGTGATAACACTAGTGCAATTAATATATCCAAGAACCCTATACAATACAAGAACCAAGCACATAGAGATTAGACATCATTTTATAAGAGATCATGTGCAAAAAGGAAACATCGAACTTGAATTTATAGGCACAGATTACCAGTTAGCGGACATTTTCACAAAATCTTTAAATGAAGAAAGAATATACTATATAAGATGAGAATTTGATATGTTATGTGCTCCCATTTCATGATTTATATGTCATACTAACCATGTCTTTTCATTACATTTCAATGCATTTGATGTTCTTTCTTATACGTGAAAATGTGTCGACACTACTTGAAAAAACATCAACACAAATGTGTGTAGTGTTGACACAAAACTGTATAGAGTTGCACTATGTGAAAAGTGTCGACCCCTTTCTATTCAGTGTCGACACCATCGTAGTTCCTTGACTCTCGGTAAATTTGTGTCCACACCAATCTCAATCGTGTTGACCCAAATAGCCGAATGTGTCGACACCATCTGAAAATGTGTCGACTCCAATTCCATGTTTCGATATCCACACTCAATACGAATCATGTCGACACCAAAAATAATTTGTGTTGACACAAATCGTTAAGTCTATATATAGACACGTTTGACCCAAACCGTCACATCGTTCTCCCTTCTCTCTATAAAGACTGTTCATCCCCCGCTTTTTTTTTTCTCTCAAACCCTGTGTCGACTCCTCATCTTCTTCCTCAATCCAAACTCAAATCCTTCATAATGCTGCCAAAAACAATGGGAAAAGGAGCAAAGAGAATCGAAGAAGGATCATCTTCAAGCCCTAGAATGTTAAAACGAAAAAAGACTACCAAAACAACGACTATGATTCCAGAGAACGTAGCAACTTCTGAGGTAATCTCCTTCAAATCTCCAAAATTCGACAACTTTATTTTTCCTCATTCGCAAATCGTAAAGTTGTTCCCGGTTGATCCATAGACTTTTTATTTTTTGATTATATAGAAATGAGATTTAGATATCTCTTTTCTAGCCTTGGGAGGGAAAGGCTACTTCATATCAAAGAATCTCACTATCCCACATTGATTAAGTCTTTCTATGCACTTTCACATATCTTTGATTCCGACCACAACCATAACCACATGGGTGAATGTAAAGACATTGTTTTGACCCCCTCCTCTTTGAACGAAATCCTTGGCATCCCCGAAAGGGATATTTGTGTTTACCATAACCAGAAACCTATTGAGGTTGAACACTTTTCTTTTTCTGAATATGTCAAAAACATTTTTGAGAATAATGACATTGACCCTTCCAAGCCCTTGGAGGCCAACTCGTTGAAACCAGAAATGCGCATCCTACATCACATGGTCAACCACATTTTCTACCCCAGTTGAGAAAATTTGGTGATGTTTCTTATATGCACATTTTCATCATGTGGTGCATCCTTGAGCAGAAAAACCTAAATTTAGGATTTATGTTCATCTCTCACATGCTCAACTCTCACAGCAAGTCTAACTCCTCACTCCCACATGGGATGCATCTTACTCGTGTTTTTTGTCATTTTGGCATTGATCTTTTTTAGGAAAAGGCTGTTGCCTTTTCTTAGCACGATTTGTATGGTAGCTCCTCCCTCAAACATACGCAAATTGCTAATGTTGATGGTGTATGAACTATCACTCGTCGTACTCCTGGAACTACCAAAACTCCTCCCCCTGCACCTCGAAAAATTCCTCCATCCCCATTGATCTTGATTCTCCTCCCTCTCATACAGTTGACACCCCTGGTCCATCATTTGTTCCTCCTCCTCCTCCCTCATTCACTTCTGTTCCATCTGCTCCACAGGCATCTTTTGCTCCAGTCCATGTTGACCTCTCTAAAGTGGTTTCTTTAATAAATTTCCTGTCCTCCAAAATGACCCTCTTTCAAGCAAAAGTCGACCAAGATTTTTTTGACTTGAATCACTCTATTTCTTCCCTATCTGAGAAAGTCAAACACCTTGACAAGACCAACCAAAATCTCCGGAGAGACGTGGTAAATGCCACTGATGTCAGGAAAGCACTCTGCAAAACAATGGATGAAAACATTGTATCGATTGTCAATTGTAATAAGGCAATCCTTCATCAAGTGCGCAAAGAGTATGATCAAGGCATTATCACTGCGGTGCATGCCAACTCCCAGAAAGTGAAAGAACATCTAAAGTGGATTCAAGAAGCTTGGGCCAAACAGTTTAAGCCCAAGGAAACAAAAGAAGAAAAGGTCGCACGCCTTAAAAAGGAAGCTGATCTTGCATTGGCTGCATGCTATGAAGGAATGGTTGCTGCTAAAGCGAAGGATGAACGGGCACGCGCCTCGAAAGAACAGGCCTCTGCAAGCAAAGAAAAAGCCAAGAAGAAACAGAAATTCAAGCGATTCATGGACGACCAATAGTCCCATTTTTTTTAAAGATTACAAAATGGGAGAAAGGAAGAGGAGAGAAAGAAAAGGTAAGTAAGTGAAGGGGAGTGTCAAAGAAGAAGAAGAAGAACAAACATTTCTTAAAGTTTTTTTTTTTTTTATGAATGTGAAGATGTAAAGTTTTATACATACATTTTTTTGTGGTTTGGTTGCATGGGTTATTTATTTGAATGAATGTTTGAATGGCTTAGATGTTTAACATACATTTTAAATTTTATGTATGGATGTTTAAATATTTTTTTTGCTTAAATAAATGCCTATGCTCTTACTGTGTTTGATCATATCTTGCCTATGAATGTTGTGGCATGGTTTGGCAATGAGCACCTATATATGCTTTTGATATGTGTTGAGTTTATTAAGATAAAACAACTTACACATATTTGACATATTGCACAAATTTTAATAAACTTAGAATATTTTTTGATCATTTGTTGCAAATCATTTTCAAAATATATGTTATCATGATTGATTGAATGCCTAACTTTATAATTGTATATGTTGTTTAAGGCATATCAATAAGAGGAGAACCCTTGTTGAAAATTTTTTCAAATATTTTCTAAAAAATGTTAATATGGTTGTAATCATAAAAAAAGAGAAGATTGTTAGACCAAGGGCTTTTTATTTTGATTTTAATGATTTTCATAATTTATTTTTTAAGAATAAATAGATTTAAATGGATAATATTTTATATTTTCAAAATGAAAGTGTTAATACTTTTTGATCATTTTGATTGACACCATAGCCAAAAGAATTAACTCATATCTCAAAAGGATTCAAACACTTCAGTATTATTGAATAAGAATATTTTGTGTTGATTTTAATTGAAAATTAAGTCAAACACTTTTAAGGCAAAGTATACTTGAAGCACATCAAGTGTGTCAACCCCTTTGAACCAATGGTTTGACACCCTAACAAGTTCTCATGAAGTTGTCTTCAGGTATCAAAATGTTAGTGTTGACACAAACAAGTTTTGTGTCAACACAAAAGAGCCGAAACTCTTAGAACTCAAAAAGAGTCGACACAAATTAGTTTTGTATCGACACAAAAATAATCCACACTTTTGGTATCCGAAAGTTTTGGTCGACACAAATAGAAATTTTGTCGACACAAATCAACCGGGGCCACCTGCAGATTTTGAGGTGTCGACACCAACAAAGGATGAGTCGACACAAAAGTCCCGAGACTGCCTGAAGAACTTTCAGTCGACACCAAAGAAGTCGTGAGTCGACATAAAGTGCCTCTGCTCGGATTCGAAAGTACATTTGAGTCGACACCAACTGAAGATGAGTCAATACAAAAGAACTGAGGCTTCCTGCAGAAATTAGTGTAGACTCCAAGGGTAAGCCGAGTCTACATAAAGTAGTTCCTCCGGATGCTGAATTTTCAAACGAGTCGACACTAGATCCAATTGTGTCGACACCATGATGTTGGTAAGGTAAAGTGCAGAATTGTGTCGACCCCTCAGAATATCTATGTCGACCAAACCACTTAAGGGATGCTGCCCTAGACATTTTGTGTCGTCACCGAAGACATTTGTGTCGATATCTGCGACGAAAATTCAAACTCGCGGTAGATTTCTACGGTTGGATTTTTGACATTTATTACTCTCACCTACCTCCAACGATCATAAATGCACAAGAGCTTATATAAGGAGTAACTTCTCAGCAATTACTCCAACTAGAGACCTTAATTTACTGTTCCATTGCTTGAATCAAACTTACAAATCTCAAGCTCTCATTTATTACTGAATCTCCAAGTCTTGTTCCTCAGCTCTCTTTACTTTCTCATTTATTGTAAATCTTTTCTGTAAAGAGAGTGAGTGTTTCTTCATTAATATTTCTTATTTATTTTAATCAATGGTGAGTCACCCTTTATCCTTTGAGTGCGTGAGCAAATGTCATTAAAGAATAGTACAAGAGATATTAGAAGAAAACAGAGCTTTGTTTTCATATGATCTTCTTGAATCTGTTAGGCTTGTAAATGTGCCTGTAAATATTCAGCTCTTTCAAGCGAAGTCTTGAAAATTGTAAAGGCATGAAATACGCCCGTGAAATATTGTATATGGTGAAAATACTTAAGGGAGAACGTGAGGAGTGGACGTAGGCTAAGATAAAGCCGAACCACTATAAATCCTTAGCGTCCGGTTCTATCTCTCTATTCCTCATCTTTTAATATTTGCATTGCTTCAATATTTGCTTAATTTTCTTTGTTTGATTGCAATATTAAAATATTTTTGAAAAAGATTTTTAGATTGTTATTCATTTTTTAAAGACCCAATTCACCCCCCCTCTGGGGTTTCCTTGCTCTAACAAGTTAGATAGCAATATTAATTATATTGTGAATATTAATTATTGACAGAATTTACGTCTCGAATAATCGGGAATGATGATACTCCCTTAAGGAAACTTATAAGTTTTGATCGAGCAAAACTGTGCAGGTGAATTTTATAATCCGGTAGTCAAATAAGTTAAGCGGAAGAGTTTAAAAAATTTTTGAAGAAGACGATTAAATTTAATTGTCAATAATTTAATTTAATTGGCGGGTATCTGTAATCTTAACGCGGGGAGAATAAATAAGTATTTAATAATAAGAGCTCGAATACTACAATTTTGAGAATAAAACTGGGAGTGCAATAATAATTCTATAGTGATATAAATTTTAATTTATGTTTTTATGAAATTACTTCTTGGTTGAGGTAGGATTTCATAATTATATTGAAGGCCCATGTCTTATTGCGATGACAGTTGATGAAGCTTCCGTTTGGCCGAGACCCATGGTGTTCTGATTATGGATTTTTTTAAAATTGGGTTTTGGGGTTTTGCTGATTATTGTGATTTGGATGCTGAAGCTCAGTTGTTTTGGTGTATTTCTTCGATATCGAAGATTTGGTTTCTTTGTCGAGGCGAAGGAATTGTAGTAAGTTCATAAACGGTGTAGTATGCTTGGTTTTTCTTATGCACCACTATTTCGGGTTACTTTTCTCCTAGAGGTGCTGGTTAAATCGGTTGTTGGCTTGTGTCTTTGTATTCAAGTTTCATTCTGCTTTGAGGAAAACCCAATTTCTTGGTGTTTTGAGATTTATTCAGAAGCTCTAAAGAAGACGAAGATGATCCACGTGCCTTGGTGTGACTAGGCTGATTTTGTTTTAATCAGGTGGTTTTCGAATTAAAGCGAGTTGGTAGGGCTGCCGGTAAAGCAGCTGGTCCCTCGTAAATTGGACTACGATGATAATTGCTGAGAGCATCTTGTGGGTTAGCGTTTACACTTACAGTTGCAGGTGGTTTTCAAAGAGTTGATTTAACCAAGATAGTGGCTTACACTACAGCTGATGGGTTAATGGTATTAAGCGGGTCTGCTTGTTTGTTACCAAATTCGATTTCTTGGTTGTTTTACAGCGCCTTAATTGAGTATGGGACCCATAGACTTTTACGGTGGGCTCGCTGGTTTGGCAGATTATGCATGGTGGATATGGCATGTACACTACTAGAAAATAAACCTTTTGTGACCAGTTATTCCCGTCGCAAAAAGTTGATATCCTGTCGCAAAAGACATTAGCGACGGCATTTAGTGGGTCACCAATAATGGGGTTGCAAAAAGTATTGGCGACGGAAAAATGCTGACACAACAGATTTACGACGGTAAATATATTATTTGCGACGGTTGCATGCTGGTCTCGAAAATCATCACTGAACGTGTTATTGAGACTGCATAATTACCGTCGCAAACAATTAAACCTATAGCGACCGTGTAAACCGTCGCTAAAAAAATAATTACGGACTCAAATGTAGTGTTAAAAAAACTTTTAGCTACGGTCGTGGCCGTCGCAATATCTTTTATGCGACTATAAATTTCCCGTCGTAAAAACAATTTAGCGACTATATTATTGCCATCACAAATATGATTCTAATAATTTTTTAGGGGCACATGTTTTGCTACCAAAACATACCGTCACAGAGCTTTGTTTCCATCATTAATGCATGATATTTTTTGCAACGACAAATATAATAGTCGTAAAATATCTGTTTTAAGATTTTATCAAATAACTATTATTAAGAACCTGTAATATGAGTTTAAATATTTAAAAATACACTGAATTTAAATACATTAAGAAATATAAAAAGATATTTCATTCACCACTTTGCCAAACATAAAAACATTCAATGCAAACAAAAAATATTAATCCATTCAATACAATATTAACCAAATTACTTTGTCAATAAACTTCGATTTCTCAAGCACTTTAAATAAAATTTTTAATTCATTCAGTGCAACAAGAGATCCCTTATTTTCTAAGAATTAGCTGCCTTCCTATTTAAGCATAGACAAAAGTTCTAATGGGGGACTCATTTCATTCACAAAAGTGCCAATGTTATCAATTGTCTCAACAGTTAAGCCTTTCTCTTTCACTTGGCAGAGAATAACAACATTTTTTTACCCACAATAATTAATATACTAATTATTAAAACTCGAACAAGAATATCGCAAAATAAAGCAACAGAAATGAAGCACGGTGGACAAACACCAAGTAGCAAACAAAAAGATAGATGAACAAACCATCCGAAACAACAAAAACACCTTAAAACCCTAGATTCAAAAGATCCTCACAAAAGCCTAAATAGCAAAAGCTAAAAGGAAAAAACCCTCTCACAACCCGAGAAGAATAGGCACACACAATACATATCTAAGAAGGAACCGTTAGTTTAGTAAAGTATAATTCCGTATTTCATTTAAGGTGTTGAAGTCATGAAAAAACTAGAAGAATGGAAATTTATATGCATAATAGACTTGGCGTTCATTAATATTGTCTTTTCCTATATACTGAAATGTAACCAGAATTGGGAATTGAAGCATTCCCACTTAAATCAAGTAACTCTAAGTTGAGTAGGTTGAAGCAATTTCTGCAACAGATGCATCAGTGCTTTCTTATCCAAGCACAAGAGAAAGCATTCGCAGCTCTCTTCACAGTGGACAAATAGCATAGGGTTTAGTGGGCAGCTATTTTGCTATTGTGAGACCCTGACCCGTTTTTTTTTTCGGCTTTTTCAGACGCGCATTGCGTGTTTTGTTGAAGCATATTTTTTTGCTTTTGATGCATGTTTGAGGGTAGATATGCATGCGGGGTAGGTTCCCGGGGCCGTGGGCCGTTGTGGCGTGAATCTCGAAAATTTTCAAAAAAAGATATTTTGGAAGTTTATAAACATCTGGAGCTAGATATCTTCACAATGATATTTCCTGAAACTTAACTCCTAAGCTTCCTATTTTCTCTCTACCTTCTCTCTAAGTTCTCGGGGGCCTGGGGCTCGATTTTCAACGATCAGACTGCGGATTCTTGGTATCGACATCGAGGGCTATGCAACCATCAGGTCAGATTTTGATTCCGACAAAGCTCGATTTTGTATATGGATCGAGGCGTCAAGTTTTTAACTCACCGAGGTAGGACTCTACACCTGTATGTAGTATAAGGGTGCTATGAGTAATCGGAAGTGTTTTTACTGGTTAGATCTCTGTAGATCTGACTTTGTATCAAAATGGGTTTTTGGGTTTAAAACTAGTTTTTCATCGATTTCGTGGATGGAATCGAGCGTAGGGAGTTTCTTTGGAGGTCTCGATGTTAGGTCTAGATGTGTGGGAGTTCACAGTTGTTGTATTGGTGTTCGGAGGCTTTGATTCAAGGCTTGGAAGGTTGAATCCGTAGCTCGAAAACGGTTTCTGAGTGGGTTCAGTCGACTGAACTCATAGGTTCAGTCGACTGGATCATAGTTCTTGGGGTTCAGTCGACTGAACTCATAGGTCCAGTCGACTGAAGTGGCTCGATTTGGTGTTTTGTGTTTCCAGTGTGTTTTTCAGTCGACTAGGGATTGGGTCCAGTTGACTGAAGCTGTGGGCTGTTGGTTTTGTGGTTTTGGTTGGCTCCTTGGTTTCCAATCGGTGTCCTATGGTATTCAATTGATTAATTATGGGGTTAGTTGATTCAAATACCTATGAATTCCTTTTGGGGGTTCGATTGGTCGTGTGGTGGCTTGGGGGTCGGGTTGTGGCCTCGGGTGTTTGGTTAGGTGTCGTCCTTGTGGATGACGTGTGGGTGTGAGATGTGGATGCGAAGCACGGTTGTGTGCGTGTTGGTTATGTGAGTTTAGCGTGGGTCCGTGGTTCGGTTTTGAGGTGTTGGTTCTGGTGAGAACCGGTTTGAGGGAGGTTCGGGTGTCGACCTCCAGGTTAGGTGTTGGTTATCCCGGTGTGGGCGAGTCATTCGGGTGTCGAATGATGGGTGTGTGGCATGTGATGACGTGTCGGGTTATGTGGCGAGTAGCGTCGTGGCGTAAGGTTATATGTGGCTATGTGCTTTTATAACGGGCTTTATGCATGCTATAGCTGTAGTTTATTCATGCATGGATTACGTAATGTGATTTACATGGCTTTCGGTAGCGTTATGTGTAACGTGATTTATGCTTTAAAACTCTGAGTTTTACAAGCATGTATGTGGGCTCTACGGAGCGGATGCATGTAGTGCATGTTGTGTGAATCGCGTGTGTATCATGGGACGCGGTTTGGGATACGTAGTGATAGTACGTGATTATGCATTAATTCCTGATTTAGGTTTGCATGGATAGGAATGGTATGGTGCATTAATGGGGTGGTGGCCCGTTAGTGAAAGTTCGAGAAGGCACGTCTATTGGGTAGCGACCCGTCGGTGAAAGCCGGAGAAGACGCATTGATCATGGCTTGCATGAACTGCATTATGGGACGGATAGACTAGTTTTCAAATTATTTTTAAGATGCGTGTGAATCACGATCTAAAAATCATTTTTTTTCAACAGTTTTTAAGACTCCTGTGTGCGAGTCAAAACATTGTTTGTATCATCGCTTTCCCTTGTATGTAAAAATCGTTTTTAATGGCTTGAAAGAGACTCAAAAACCGCACTTCAATTTTCTAGCATGTTTTGTTTATATTACACGCTTGTCTAGTTTCTACTGAGCCTTGGCTCATGGTGTGGGATAAAATGTTTTCAGGTACTGGTCACGCAGGTTGATCAGGAGGTTGCTGGAGGAGCAGAAGAATTATAGTCTTCCTTTTTGTTTCTTTCTGTTACATGTATATTGTAACATGTTTTCTGGCGTTGGGGCTGTGTAGTGTACGCTTTTCGCGTTGGAGCCTCATGTATTGTTTGCCGTTGGGCGTTTATATGAACTGCATGTCTAGTTTTTTTTTTTTTGAGAGCGTGCTCTTAGGTTGGGTATCATGTTGGGTTGTTTTCAGATGTTTCATGTGACCCAGAGTTTGAGGCGTGACAGATTGGTATCAGAACTCTGGGTTCGAATACTTATGAGCCTTGAGAAGATGGTGTATCTCGTGTGAGGTTGATTGCGTGTGCTTGACTGCATGTGTTTAGATGTTTTGATAACATGATGTGTCCGCATGTTAGATATGTGGACGATGTGTATATGTGAGTATGAGGGTTGAATTTTAGGAGTGATAGTCTTGCCTTTGGGCATTTTGGTTAACAAACTTGGGAACCAAGTTAGAAACACGTTTAGCTGACGTGATTTCTAGCAGGGAATTTGAGTAGGTTATCCAGATTGACGAGTCATTCTTGTCGGTTCTCCTCGGTATGTGGGGTTGTTTAGCATGAACCTATGTGCTTATGTGTTAGCATGCTATGTGTTTAGCATTTACATTCATGCTGTGTGCTGCATTTCATATGCTGTTTTCTTTCATATAGACGCGATGTCGGCGAGACGAGGGCAAGGCCGTGGCCGTGCTGGCCAAGGGGATATTCCTAACCGTGATGCTGGGGATGCTAATGCTCCCGAGGGACCGATGGATGCGATGAAGCTGTTGCGTGTGCTGGTTGGTTCTATCCAGCAGGTGATTGCTAGGGGTGAGACTGTTAGGGAGAGGGTGCCTGAGGCGAGGGCTACTGTGGCGATGTGGGAGTTTCGGCGTATGGATCCGCCTACTTTTGCTGGAGATCCTTATCCTCTTGTAGCGACGGAGTGGCTAGAGTTGGTGACTCAGATTCTGGATACATTGTAGATTGAGGAGGATGAGTTGCGGGTATCATTTGCCACTTTTCAGTTGGGGGGCGATGCTCATCAGTGGTGGAGATATGCCAGGACTACAGTGGGGGCCACATGGGCAGTTTTTACACGAGTCTTTCGGAGAGATATTTCCCAGCTTTGAGGAGGGACTTATGCAGGAAGGAGTTATATTCTCTTACCCAGGAGACCATGGACATCATGCAGTACGAGGCGAGGTTTACGAGCTTGTCTCGGTTTGCACCAGAGGTGGAGTGCACAGATGAGTTACTTTCGTTGGGGTTTGAGCAGGGTTTGAGGCCGGCGATCAAGGAGCGAGTGGCTGTGATGGGGTATCGTGTGTTCAGACAGCTAGTGGAGGCAGCAGCGAGGGTTGAGAATGCTTTGGCGGAGACTCGAGCTTCGAGGGAGGCCAGGACATTGCAGGGTGGGACGGAGGTGCAGACAGGTGGACGTGCCAGCAAGAGGCAGTCCTCTGGTACTAGTTTCCACCTATCTGGGTTACCACAGCTATTTTCAACACCAGCACCATCAGTGGCTTCTTCTGCGATGTCAGAGCAGAGAGAGTTGATATGTTTTCGATGTGGATAGCCTGGGCATCGTAAGGTGGATTGATTGCCCACAGCCGAGGCCATCTCAGAGTTTGGCACCAGTGCAGCCGCAGGGGAGGGAACTGCCTGTTTGCTATGAGTGTGGACAGTTCGGGCATATTCACAGGGATTGTCCTCAGAGAGGTAGTGCACCGAGCAGGGAGGAAACACCAATGGGTTCGTATGTGCCAGGTTCAGCTGCGTACCGACAGCGGCCTTCTACAGTTTAGGTTTCCCGAACGACAGACAGGGGAACGTCAGTTCAGTTGGTGCGACAGCCGACAGTGCCGAGTATTGGTGGACATGACAGGATGGGATTGCCCCGAGCATATTCTATGATAGCTCCTAGTGCACCCAGGGAACCGATAGTGTCAGATGATGCGAAGATTCCTTCAGCGAGCAGAGGTACTTTTTGAGTATGCAGGCTTTGGGCCAAGTTCTTCATTGCATCTGTTTGAAAATTGATGATGGATTCTGTGGATGGGGTGCTGTGTTCAGATGGTGGTTGATAAGGTTGTGAGGTTGGGGTGAATGTAGATCCCGTGTCTTGGAGATAGTTGGCCATTGTTTAGGATGCCTAATCTTGTTTGACTATATCCTAGGAATGGTTTGGCTGACCATCTCGTGCACCTGTGTTGATTGTGATCACTAGGTTGTTTCTGTTGACCTTGAGTTGAATTTCGGGGGCAAAATTCCTTTAATGCGAGTAGAGTTGTGAGACTCTAACCCGTTTTCTTTTTTCGGCGTTTTCGAATGCGCATTGCGTGTTTTGTTGAAGCATGTTTTTATTGCTTTTGATGCATGTTTGAGGGTAGATATGCATGCGGGGTAGGTTCTCGGGGCCGTGGGCCGCTGTGGCACGAATCTCAAAAATTTTCAAAAAAAAATATTTTGGAAGCCTATAAATATCTAGAGTTAGATATTTTTCAAAAAGATGTTTCTTGAAACTTAACTCCTAAACTTCCTATTTTCTCTCTTCCTTCTCTCTAAGTTCTTGGGGGCCTGGGGCTCAGTTTTCAACAATCAGACTGCGAATTCTTGGTATCGGCATTGAGGGCTACACAACCATCCGGTCAAATTTTGATTCTGGCGAAGCTCAATTTTGCACGTGAATCGAGGCATCAAGTTTTTAACTCACCGAGGTAGGATTCTAGACCTGTATGTAGTATAAGGGTGCTATGAGTAATCGGATGTCTTTTTACCGGTTAGATCTCCGTAGATCTGACTTTGTATCAAAATGGGTTTTTGGGTTTAAAATTGGTTTTTCGTCGATTTCGTGGATGGAATCGGGCGTAGAGAGTTTCTTTGGAGGTCTCGGTGTTAGGCCTAGATGTGTAGGTGTTCACGATTGTTGAATCGGTGTTCGGAGGCTTCGATTCGAAGCTTGGAAGGTTGACCCCGTAGCTCAGAAACGGTTTCTGGGTGGGTTCAATCGACTGAACTCATAGGTTCAGTCGATTGGATCATAGTTCTTGGGGTTCAGTCGACTGAACTCATAGGTCCAGTCGACTGAAGTGGCTCGATTTGGCGTTTTGT
>JAUMHN010091412.1:0-25472 GCA_032360265.1 Heliamphora ciliata
TTTAAGTGTTTCTTTCGTGGTTTAGTGGTAGTCTTGGGCTAGGGTATGTCCGAGTGTGTTGAAAATGGAGTTTAGAGGCTTCGATTTGGGGTTAAGATGGCTAAACCCGTAGCTCGAAAATGGTTTCCGTCTGGGGTCAATCGACTAAACTGGGTGGTTCAGTCGACTGGATCATGTGTTTTGGGATTATGTCGACTGGACTGGGAAGTCAGTCGACTGACCTGTGTTTTAGGGGAAATTTCACAAAATTCCAGTAGCTTGTTTGGGTCAACTAGGTGGGGATCCAGTCGACTGATGTTCTATGTAGGGGCGTTTAGGTTATTTGGGTGGCTGTGATGGTTTTTCAGTAAGTTGTGTTATCATGTTCTTTTGAATTGCTCTCCTCCAGTGGTGTTTCAATCGATTGAATTATGGGATTCTGTCGATTAGACTCGTAAAGAGGGGTATTAGTCGTTTCTCGTTTTGGTTGGTCGTAATGAGTCGTGGTGGTTCGTTTTGTTGTCGTCCTCAAGGGTGACGTGGGTTAGATGCGGTGTGAGGTGCTTAGTTAGATGCGGGTTATCACTGCACGGTTGTGTGCGTGGTGGTTATTGTGGAAGGTTCGGAGTTGGCCTTCGGTTGTATGGAAGGGGTGTCATGACGGGTTATGTGGCACGTGGTGCCGTTGTGTTAAACATATGTGATCGTGTTGCATCTAGAACTCTGGTTTCATGGTAGGGGTGTCATGACGGTGTTGGCCTTCGGTTGTATGGTAGGGGTGTCATGACGGGTTATGTGGCATGTGGTGCCGTTGTGTTAAACATATGTGATCGTGTTGCATCTAGAACTTTGGTTTCATTTATGCATGTGTTACATGAGATGCATGTGTAGCGTGAGTCACGTGTGTAGCAAGTGACGTGGGTTTGTGAAACGTAGCGTTGGTACGTGATCTTATGCATTAAAACTCTGGTTTATTTATGCATATGTACATGGAATGGGATGGATAGACATGTGGTTTTGTGAACGTTAACTCTGGTTAACGGTGCTTTAGTTGGGGCTGAGGTCCCTCCGTGAAAGTTCGAGAAGGTGCATTAGTTGGGGCTGAGGTCCCTCCGTGAAAGTTCGAAAAGGTGTATTAGTGGGGGCTGCGATCCCTCGGTGAAAGCCCGAGAAGGTGCATGGATCGCATGTGAAGCATTGTGGGATGGATAAAACCAATTTCAAACTATTTTTCAAACTCGTGTGAGTCATGATATAAAATCATTTTCAAATCGTTTTCAAGGCTCCTTTGAGTCAAAAATGGTTCTTATCCTTGCATCCCGTTTGTTTGTGAAAAACTGTTTTAAGGATTGAAAGAGAGTTAAAAGTTGCACATCGTTTTCCTAACATGTTTCACTTATATCTTTTGTTTGTCTAGTTTCTGCTAAGCTTTGGCTCACGATGTAGAATTTGAAATATTTTTCAGATACGGATCACGCAGGTTGATTCGGGAAAAACAAAAAGGGGTGAAAGATCTGTAGTCTTCCTTTTATTCTTTTGGACCATATATGTTTACATGTTAACAGTGTTAGAACCCTATGTATTGTAAACTTTTTGACGGTTATATCTAATGCATGTATGTTTATATCTGAGAGTGAACATCGGGTTGGATGTTATGTATGTTTGTTTATGGCCGTTTACATAACCCAGAGTTTGGGGCATGACAACATGGTATCAGAGCTCTTGGTTCAAGTACCTAAGAGCCGTGAGAAGATGGTGCATCACCGTGTGAGATTGATTACGTGCGTTTGACTGCATGTGTTTAGATGTTTTGATAGCATGAGCATGATATGTGTGAGCATTGTGTATATGTGGGCTAAACCTTAGAATTGATTAGTCTTGTCCTTGGGCATTTGGATTAACAAGATTGGAAGTCGAGTTATAAATGCGTTTGGCCGACGTGTTTTCTGACAAGGAACCTAAGCAGGTTATGCAAATTGACGCGACACTCTTCTCGGTTCTCCTCAATATGTGGGGTCTGCTTAGCATGAACCTATGTGGTTATGTGTTAGCATGCTTACATGGATAGCATTTATGTTCATGCGACGTGTTTTGTTTTATGTTATGTTTTCCTTTCATATAGACGCGATGTCTGCGAGGAGAGGACGAGACCGTGGTCGAGGTCGTGGCCGTGGTTTTGGCCAAGGGGATATGCCTATCTCTGATGCTGGGGATGCAAATGCTCCCCAAGGACCTATTGATGCGGTAGGGTTGCTGCGTGCGGTGGTTAACTCCATTGGTCAGCTGATTGAGACCTGTGAGACCCTGACCCTTATCTTTTAGGTTATTTATATATTTGATGTGTTTTCTTTAGTATATGAATAGCATCGAAGCATGGTTTATGCTTTACAGTTGTAGAACAGCATGTATAAATGTGTTATACGCTTTTCGGGGTTTTGTAGAGGCTCGTTTGGACCTTAGAAACCTATTTTTCGCTTGAAACGTCGGAAAACACACTGTTCTGGGGTTCAGTCGACTGAGGAGCTCGGTTCAATCGATTGAACTGAGATTTTTGGGTTCGGTCGACTGAACTTGTGGGTTCAGTCAATTGAACAGTGTTATTTTTGGTTTTCTATAAATATGGCAGTGGCGGAGATTTTGAGACAAAAACCTTTCTTCCAGGCTAAGAAACCCCTTTTCTCTGCCTTCTCTCTAGCTTTAAGGGCACGGGGCTTGGCTTTGTGTTCGATCCTTTGTGGATCCTTGCTATCGGGGCCGAGGGCTTCGCATCCATCATGTCGGATTCTCGTTCTGACGTCGTTCAGTTTTGAGATGTCGAGTTCTTGACTCTCCGAGGTAGGATTTTAGACCCTACTGCTGTATAAGGGTGTTTTGTGTAATTATACGTGTTTTTACATGGTAGAAAATACATCAAATGTGATTTTCATGTGTAACCGTGGTATTTGGGTAAAAGTGGATTTTTACGCCTTTTCTTGGTTGTATACATGTCTCGGGTACGTGGTATCCGTAGTTTTCAAAAGGAGGTTTGAAAACGAAGTGTTTTGTGAAAATGGTGAAAAGCGTCTTTTTGGAGGTTTGGAGCTAACCCACAGGGTTGAGTCTCACCTTTTAAACGTTTTGTTGGAAATGGTTTTAAATCTCCATTTTGATGGATTGGATCTCTTTTATACATGTGTTGTATAAACGATTTTGTGAGTTTCCGTAGTTGAACTTCGGTGGGTGTTTAAATGTTTCCATAGATGTACTGTGACAGTGTGTGGTTTGAGTTGGGCTTCTATTGCACCTTAGTGGAAGTGCAAAAACGTACGCATAGTGGGTTCGCTACGGTCCCTCGGGTTAATCCCCGTAAACGTGGTTTGGTTATATTTCGTCCATCGGTCGTGGAAAACCATAAAGAAACAAGTGGAAAACCGTAAAGAAACAAGTGCATGGTTTAGGTGCTTTCCCATCGGTCATGGAAATCCGCAAAGAAGTCGGTTGCCTCCGTAAATGGCGTTATTGTTGTAACTCCGTATAGAACATGTCATTACCTAGCAGGCCTTTAGTGGTTCAGGACTAGGGTAATGGGCAAGAGTGTATAGTTGTTACCTTTGTCTGTACGGCAGAGTCGATACATAGGATTTCATTTACTTATTTTCTCCTCGGCTGTGTGGCCCGAGTGGAGTATTCTGTTTATTTATAGCTTTCCGTTAACTGTGGCATGATATATGTTAGGATGATATGCATAGTTTGAAGGATGGAAAAACGTGAGTTTTTATGAGATAAAACCTTTTGAGAATCGTGGTGGTGTGATGCAAACTTATGGTATTGGAAGGAAAACCTTTTTTGCTCCTTTGGTTAAGCCCATGTGTGTATAATTGTATGGCTTGCTTTATAGTTTTGTTGTCTATGTTCTATTCGGTTTCGGCTCACAGTGTGGGATTTTGCTATAAAACCCTTTTCACGTGAGCATGAGGAGTTGACCTAGTTGCAGAGATGATGGAAGACTTGCTGTAGTTTTTCCTGTTTTTGTACATGTACTTTTACATGTAACGCCTGTGATGGCTGATTTTGTACGCCTTTGGGCGATATGTTTATTCATGTATGAGATGCATGTTTTCAGTTTATGAGAGTTGAACTTTGGGAAATTTTATCCAAACGATGTATATTTTTGAGTTGAGGGCTTTCCAACTGCAAATCTTATTTTCTCAAACTGTCTTTTGGGTGGGCTTTCGCGTGACCCTGATGTTGGGGCGTGACAACATGGTATCAGAGCTCTCGGTTCGAATACCTATGAGCCATGGGAAAGAGGGTACAACACCTTGTGAGGATGTATGTGTGCTTGATTGCATGTGTTACAGCGTTTTCCTAACATAGCATGATAGCTTGTGGTGTACATGGGTATGGCGGTTGGGCCTTAGGATTGATTAGTCTTGCTTTCGGGCATCTAGATTCACATACTTGGGAGCCATGTTAGAGACGCGTTTCACGAACGCGATTTCTAGCGACGAATCTGAGCAGGTTGTTCAGAGTGACGAGTCTTTCTTGTTGGTTCTCCTCGGTATGTGAGATGTGCAGACATAATATTAAGTGGCTATGTGTTAGCATGCTTATCTGTCTTTTATGTTAGCAATAACATGTTGTATGGATGCTTATCCTGTTTTGTTACATTCATATAGAGTTATGTCCACGCGGGGAGGACGAGGCCGAGGTCGAGGCTGTGGCCGTTGTTCTGGTCGAAGGGACGTTCCAGTCCCAGATATTGGGGATGCTAATGCACCCCAAGGACCTGCTGATGGAGATCTGTTGCGTGAGATGGTCGGCTCTATCCGATAACTGGCTGAGGCCTTTAGGGGGAGAGAGACCATACCTGAGCCGAGGGCGATGGTCGCGATGCGTGAGTTTCGCCGTCTGTACGCTCCTATCTTTTCTAGGGATCCCAACCCCACGGTTGCCACTGAGTGGGTGGAGCTGGTTACCAGGATCCTTGATACTCTGCAGATAAAGGAGGATGATCTACGGGTTTCATTTGCTACCTTCCAGCTGAGGGGGAGTTCTCATATGTGGTGGAAGTTCGGCGGGACTACAGTTAGGGGCACTTGGGAGGCATTCACGAAGGTATTTCTAGAGAAATACTTTCCTACGACTTTGAGGGATTACTACAGAAAGGATTTCCTCTTTCTAACACAGGGGACGATGACTGTTGTGGAGTATGAGCCTGAGTTTACTAGCCTATCTAGATTTGCACAGGAGATCGTGCCTACTGATGAGTTCCGGGTGAAACGATTCGAGAGGGGTTTGAGGCTCGCTATTCGAGACACAGTGGCAGCACCGTGGCCGCTGTTTTTACAGAGTTAGTTGAGACCACCATGAAGGTGGAGGATACTCTAAATGAGACACGCCGAGACAGAGACAGTCGGGGGCAGTAGGACGGGGGACGTGCACAGTCCTGGGGACGCAGGGACAAGCGTCAGCAGACATCTGGTTCGAGTTCTTTTCTGGTGGGGTCATATCAGCCTTAGTCTTCTGCATCTACACATCCCGTAGCATCAATGGTAAGGTCAGATCAGAGGGAGATTGTTTGTCATAAATGTCAGCGGCCAGGGCACCGTGCGGCAGAGTGTTGGAGTGCAGCGCCTGTTCAGGCTCAGTCACAGTCACAGTCGCAGGCACCCAGGAGAGGGTCTCCAGCCTGTTTTGAGTGTGGGCAGTCTGGGCACATCCGGAGGAACTGTCCACGAGGAGGGAGCATTCAGAGCATAGCAGGAGCACCAGCTGTTCCATCAAGCCAGGGTGGATAGATGTATTCACGGCCTAGAGCTCAGACATCCCGATTTGTAGAAGGAGGAGCTTCGTTACAGTCGGGCCGACAGTCTACAATCCAGGGCCACAGTGGACCGGCCAGAGCTTACGTTCTCGGAGAGCCCAGTTCTTCTAGAGCACCGGTCGTACCCGATGTTGCTGCTACCACCTCTGTGATCAGAGGTACTCTTCTAGTCTTCAGATCGTAGGCCAGTATTCTTATCGACACTGGAGCATCACACTCGTTTATATCTTCTGCTTTCGCATTTACATTGGGGTTGCAAATGGACTGGTTGGGTAATACCTTGAGTGTATAGACCCCAGTCAATGGGAGTGTGACGTTGAGTCTTGTCTGTAGATCCTGTGTTTTGGAGGTTTCCGGTCGTTGTTTAGAGTTTGACTTTGTTATTCTAGACATGACGGCATTTGATGTCATCCTAGGGATGGATTGGCTGACCACCTATTGTGCCTTTATCGATTGCGATCGACGGAGGGTGACGATTTGTACACTGGCAAGAGATTATTTTTGTTTTGTGGGAGACCGGGATGAGGGTTTGATGTCTTTGCCCAGTGATGTGCGGAACCAGGGCAACCTGGGTTTCCTTTTCTTAGCTCTCATGTTGGATGAGAAGGCTGGAGTTCGAGGAGAGTTACCTCCGGTGGTGTGCGACTATCCTGACATCTTTCCTGATGATCCATTTGAGTTGCCACCGAGCCGTGACGTGGAGTTCTCTATTGATCTAGTCCCTAGAGCTGCTCCCATATCTATGTTGTCCTATCGTTTTGCACCCACTGAGTTGCGCGAACTCAAGGTACAGCTACAGAAGTTACTTGACAGGGGGTTTATATGCCCGAGTACTTCACCGTGGGGAACTCCTGCTCTGTTTGAGAAGAAGAATGATGGATCTCTACGTTTGTGTATCGATTATTGGAAGCTAAATCAGGTGGCAATAAAGAACAAGTATCCGATGCCGATGATAGATGACTTGTTTGATCAGCTGAGGCGTTCGAGCTGCTTCTCAAAGATTAACTTGAGATCAAGATATCATCAGTTGAGGATCAGGGACGAGGACATAGCGAAGACTGCTTTCCGAACTCGCTATGGTCACTACGAGTTTCTAGTTATGTCGTTCAATCTGACGAACGCACCTACTACGTTCATGGGTTTAATGAACCGAATCTTCCATCCTTACCTGGACGGTTTTGTGGTGGTGTTTGTGGATGATATACTGATATATTCACCCACTAGAGAGGCACACGAGGATCACTTGCGCATCGTTCTACAGTTTCTGAGAGAACATCGCTTGTATGCGAAGTTCGAGAAGTGTGAGTTCTGGATGTCGGAGGTGAGATTTGTGGGGCACATTGTGTCAACAGACGGGGTAGCAGTGGATTCATCGAAGACAGATGCAGTGACCGGTTGGGAGCGACCGAAGAGTGTCTTTGAGATAAGTAGTTTTCTGGGTTTAGCCGGCTATTATCGGCGGTTTGTGAAGGACTTTTCGAGACTTACGGCACCGATGACGCGTTTGACGCGGAAGGGAGTTGTGTTTGCTTGGCGTGAGTCAGCATTCCAAGAGCTGAAGACGAGGTTGACTAGCGCGCCAGTTTTTATTATCCCAGAGCGAGACTTGGGGTATACTGTGTACTGTGATGCTTCACATGACGGTCTTGGATGTGTTTTAATGCAGGGAGGTAAGGTTGTAGCCTATGGGTCTCGATAGTTAAAGATGCCTGAGAAGAACTATCCTACACACGACTTGGAGTTGGCAGCTGTGGTCTTCGTTTTGAAGACATGGCGTCACTATCTGTATGGTGAGCATTTCGAGGTATTCTCCGATAACTAGAGTCTGAAATACTTATTTTCACAGAAGGACCTGAACTTGCACCAGCGACTATGGATGGAGTTGTTAGAGGACTATGACTTTGACTTGTAGTATCATCCAGGAAAGGTCAATGTTGTGGCAGACGCGCTCAGTAGGAGGTCTCATGGATCGTTAGCTTCTGTGGCTATACGTGAGTGGGGCATGCTTGGAGAGATTAGGGAGTTTGATCTTTGCCTCAGGGAGACCGCGACAGGTGCCACTTTGTTCTCTATAGTTTCATGACCTGCTTTGATAGCACGTGTGCTGGAGATTCAACAGACGGACTACGAGGCTCAAATGATACGTGTTGCTAGCGGAGAGGATACCGCATGATGGATTATAGGTTCAGATCAGAGTCTGAGGTTGGTGGGGAGGTTGTTTATGCCAGAGTCATGCCGAACTGATCTTCTACGTGAGTGTCACCATTCTCGTCTTGTCGTGCATCCTGGAGGCACGAATATGTATCACGACCTACGTTGTCAGTTCTGTTGGACGGGAATGAAGAGAGGCGTGATCCAGTTTGTTTCTCGGTGCCTTACTTGTCAGAAGGTGAAGGCGGAACATCAGAGACCGGCAGGATTGCTACAGTCGTTGCCTATATCATAGTGGAAGTGGGAGCATGTCACGATGGACTTTGTGTTAGGACTTCCTCGGTCACCTAGGGGACATGACGCCCTTTGGGTCGTGGTTGATAGGTTGACGAAGTCTGAACACTTTCTCCCATTCGAGTGAAGGATTTGGTGGAGCGACTGAGTAGCTTGTACGTCAGAGAGATAGTCTGGTTGCATGGAGTGCCAGTGTCTATTGTTTCTGACAGGGACCCGCGCTTCACTTCGCGCTTTTGGCAGAGTCTGCAGGAGGCCTTGCGGACGAACTTGATGTTCAGTACTGCTTTTCACCTCCAGACGGATGGCCAGTCAGAGAGGACTATACAGATTCTGGAGGATATGCTGAGGGCTTGTGTCCTTGATTTCAGAGGTTCGTGAGAGGATCATCTACCGTTAGTAGAGTTTGCATACAACAACAGCTACCAGTCCAGTATTGGGATGCTACCATATGAGGCTTTGTATGGTAGACCGTGTAGATCACCCGTATGTTGGACAGATGTGGGAGAGGCCACAGTCTTGGGACCCAACATGGTACGGGAGACGACGGAGAAGGTTACCGTGATTTGCCAGCGCCTCGTGATAGCACAGAGTCGTCAGAAAAGTTATGCAGACCAGATGAGGTGACCTTTGGAGTTTGCAGTGGGAGATCACGTGTTCCTGAAGGTCTCACCACGTAGGGGTTTGATGAGATTTGGTCGTAGCGAGAAGCTATCACCGCACTTCATTGGACCATTTGGATCCTTGACAGGATTGGTGAGGTCGCATACCGTTTGGTTTTGCCACCTCAGTTAGCATCTGTGCTTAACGTGTTCCACGTTTCTATGCTTCGGAGGTACGAGCCTAATCCTTCACATGTGTTAGATTGGACTGAGCTGCGGGTTGATGAGGATGCCACCTATGAGGAGCAGGTGTTGCGGGGCAGAACAATTACTTAAGTCAAGGTCTTATGGCTTCATCACAGGGTTAAGGAAGCGACATGGGAGCTTGAGTCTGGGATGCGTGCTAGATATCCAAACCTGTTTACCTTGTGACCTTGTTGTGAATTTCAAGAGCAAAATTCCTTAAGGGGGGAGAGTTGTGAGACCCTAACCCTTATCTTTTAGGTTATTTATATACTTGATGTGTTTACTTCAGTATATGAATAGCATCGATGCATGGTTTATACTTTATAGTTGTAGAACAGCATGTATAAATGCGTTATACGCTTTCCAGGGTTTGGTAGAGGCTCGTTTGGACCTTAGAAACCTGTTTTTGGCTTGAAAACGTCGGAAAACACACTGGTCTGGGGTTCAGTCGACTAAGGGGCTCGATTCAGTCGACTGAACTGAGATTTTTGGGTTCGATCGACTGAACTTGTTGGTTTTGTCGATTAAACATTGTTATTTTTGGTTTTCTATAAATATGGCAGTGGTGGAGATTTTGAGACAAAAACCTTTCTTGCAGGCTAAGAAACCCCTTTTCTCTGCCTTCTCTCTAGCTTTGAGGGCCCGGGACTTGGTTTTGTGTTCGATCCTTTGTGGATTCCTTCTATCGGGGCCGAGGGCTTCGCATCTATCCAGTCAAATCCCCGTTCTGATGCCACTCAGTTTTGAGACGTCGAGTTTTTGACTCTCTGAGGTAGGATTCTAGACCCTATTGCTGTATAAGGGTGTTTTGTGTAATTATACGTGTTTTCACCAGGTAAAAAATACATCAAATGTGATTTTCATGTGTAACCATGGTTTTTGGGTAAAAGTGGGTTTTTATGCCTTTTCTTGGTTATATACATGTCTTGGGTATGTGGTATCCGTAGTTTTCAAAATGAAGTTTGAAAACGAGGTGTTTTGTGAAAATAGTGAAAAACGTCTTTTTGGAGGTTTGGAGCTAACCCACGGGGTTAAGTCTCACCTTTTAAACATTTTGTTGAAAATGGTTTTAGATCTCCATTTTGATGGATTGGATCTCTTTTATACATGTGTTGTATAAACAGTTTTGTGGGTTTTCGTAGTTGAGCTACGGTGAGTTTTTAAATGTTTCCATAGATGTACCGTGACAGTGTGTGGTTTGAGTTGGGCTTCTATTGCTCCTTGGTGGAAGTCTAAAAACGTGCGCAGAGTGAGTTCGTTACGGTCCCTCGGGTTAATCCCGTAAACGTGGTTTGGTTATGTTTTGTCCATCGGCCGTGGCAAACCGTAAAGAAACAAGTGCGTGGTTTGGGTGCTTTCCCATCGGTCATGGAAATCCGTAAAGAAGTCGGTTGCCTCCGTGAATGGCGTTATTGTTATAACTCCGTATAGAACTTGTTATTACCTAGCCTTCAGTGGTTCAGGACTAGGGTAATGGGCAGGAGTTTATAGTTGTTACCTTTGTCTGTACGGCAGAGTCAGTACATAAGATTTCATTTACATCTTTTCTCCTCGGCTGTGTGGCCCGAGTGGAGTATCCTGTTTCTTTACAGTTTTTCGTTAACTGTGGCATGATATCTGTTAGGATGATATGCATAGTTTGAAGGATGGAAAAATGTGGGTTTTTATGAGATAAAACCTTTTGAGAATCGTGGTGGTTTGATGCAAACTTATGGTTTTGAAAGGAAAACCTTTTTGGCTCCTGTTGTTGAGCCCGTGTGTGTATAATTGCATAGCCTTCTTTATAGTTTTATTGTATATGTTGTATTGGGTTTCGGCTCACGGTGTGGGATTTTGCTGTAAAACCCTTTTCAGGTGAGCATAAGGAGTTGGCCTAGTTGCAGAGGTGATGGAAGACTTTCTGTAGTTTTTCCTATTTTTGTACATGTACTTTTACATGTAACGCCTGTGATGCTTGGTTTTGTACGCCTTTGGGCGATATGCTTATTCATGTATGAGATGCATGTTTTCAGTTTATGAGAGTTGAACTTTGAGAAATTTTATCCAAATGATGTATATTTTTGAGTTGAGGGCTTTCAACTGCAAATCTTATTTTCTCAAACTGTCTTTTGGGTGGGCTTTCGCGTGACCCTGATGTTGGACATGACAAGACCGCTAGGGGGAGAGAGAGAGAGAGGGAACCTGTGCCGAGGGCAACAGCAACGATGCGAGAGTTCAGACGTATGGATCCACCTACTTTTGCTGGGGACCTTGATCCTACTGTAGCGACAGAGTGGTTGAAGTTGGTGACCTGGATCCTTGACAAATTGCAGATAGTTCAGGACGCGTTACGGGTTTCTTTTGATACTTTTCAGCTGAGAGGTGATGCTCACGAGTGGTTGAAATTTTCTAGACATACAGTGGAAGGCACGTGGGAAGCTTTCACTAGGATTTTCCTGGAGAAATACTTCTCGGCTTCTTTAAGGGATTTGTACAGAGAAGAGTTATTTGCCCTACATAGGGGACGATGAGAATAGCACAGTACGAGGCCAAATTTACGAGTCTGTCTCGTTTTACACCGGAGATGGTGACGACGGATAAGTTACGTTCGAGACGGTTTGAGCGGGATTTGGGGCCGGTGATTAGGGAGCGAGTGGCTAGTATGGGGCTGCGTGTTTTCATAGAGCTAGTAGAGTCAACAGCGAGGATTCGGAACACCTTGAGTGAGACCTACAGATTTAGGGAGGTAAGAGCACAGCAGAGTGGAGCAGAGATGCAGTCCGCTGGGCGCTCCAACAAGAGGCAGAGGTCCTCTGGCCCTGGTTTTCATCCATCTGGATTACGACAGTAGTTTTTTGCATAGCACCATCAGTGGCTTCATCTGGGAGGCCACAATAGGGGGAGTTGATTTGCTATTAGTTTAGGCAGCTAGGGCATCACGTGGCGGATTGCTCGCAACCGAGGCAATCCCCAAGGTTTATGGATCCAGTCACTGGGGAGGGAACTCCAAATTTGTTATGTATGTGGCCAGCCAGGACACATTCGCAAGAACTACCCTCAGGAAGGCAGTGTATCTGGTATGGCAGGCACACCAGTGAGTTCGTCTGTGTAGCGTCAACCAAATCATCAACAGCAACATCTTGCAGTCCAGACTTCCCGAGTTGCAGAAGGGTTTACTTCAGTTCAGTCAATTCAGTAGACGATAGTGCCGGGCTATGGTGGACAGACTAGGATGACGCAGGGCCAAGTGTATGCTCTCACAGGGAGCAGAGGTACTTTTTGAGTGTGTAGACTTAGGGCCGGTGTTCTTATCGACACGGGAGCATCGTATTTCTTCATTTCATCTGTTGTGGGTTGATGATGGACTCCGGGGGTGGTGTGTTGTGTTGAGACATCGATTTGTGAGGATGTGAGGTTAGATCCTATGTCTTTGAGGTGGTTAGCTGTCGTTTAGAGTACATGACCTTGTTTGACAATATCCTAGGAATGGTTTGGCTGACCATCCCTCGTGCCTGTGTCGATGGTGATCGACGGGGTCGTTTCCTTTAGACCTTGTGTTGAATTTCAAGAACGCAATTCCTTTAAGGGGGGTATAGTTGTGAGACCCTAACCCATTTTTTTTTTGGCATTTTTTTGACGCGTTGTATATGTTTTTCTTTTAGAATGTTTATATGCATTTGATGCATGATCGGGCATAGATATGCATGCGGGGTTGGTTCCCGAGGCCGTTGGGTGAAAAAAGATATTTTCTCGCGTGCCTATAAATATTTAGCTTTAGATATTTTCAAAAGATATTTTTAAAACTTCTCAACTAAGTTTTTTTTGGCTCTGCCTTCTCTCTAACTTCTCAGGGACCCGGGGCTCAATTTTCGATGATCCAAGTGCTGATCCTTGCTATTGGCATCGGGGGTTACCCATTCATCCGGACAGAATTTTATTTCGACGAAGTTTGATTTTGCACGTGGTTCGAGGCATCGAGTTTTTAACTCAACAAGGTCGGATCCTAGACTCTCGGGTCTTATAAGAGTGCTACGTGTAATCGTGTGTGTTTTCACTGGTTAAAAATGCATGAAAAGTGATTTCTGTTTCGATAAACTGGGTTTTGGTTCATGAACCATTTTTAGTCGATTTTGGTTGAATGGAATCGGGTTTTAAGTGTTTCTTTCGCAGTTTTGTGGTAGTCTTGGGCTAGGGTATGTCCGAGTGTGTTGAAAATGGAGTTTTGGAGGCTTCGATTTGGGGTTAAGATGGCTGAACCCATAGCTCAAAAACAATTTTCGCCTGGGGTCAATCGACTAAACTAGGTGTTTCAGTCGACAGGATCATGTGTTTTTGGGGGGATTTTGTGAAATTCCAGTTGCTTGTTTGGGCTGACTGGGTGGAAGTCCAGTCGACTAATGTCCTGTGTAGGGGCATTTAGGTTGTTTGGGTGGCTGTGGTGGTTTTTCGGTCGGTTGAGTTATGATGTTGTTTTGACTAGCTCTCTTCCAGTGGCGTTTCAATTGATTAAATTATAGGGGATTCTGTCGATTGGACTCACGAAGAGGGGTATTAATCGTTTCTTGTTTTGGTTGGTCGTGGTGAGCCGTGGTGGTTTAATTTGTTGTTATCCTCGGGGGTGACGTGGGTTAGATGCGGCGTGAGGTGCTTGGTTAGATGCGGGTTGCCAGTGCACGGTTGTGTTGTGGTGGTTACTGCGGGAGGTTCGAAGTTGGCCTTCGATTGTGTGGAAGGGGTGTCGTGACAGGTTATGTAGCACGTGGTGCCGTTGTGTGTAACATAGTGTTATATGTGGTTTCGTGCATTTAAAACTCTTGTTTTATTTATGCATGTTGAGGACATATATGTGATCGTGTTGCATCTAGAACTCTGGTTTCACTTATGCATGTGTTGCATGAGATACATTGCAGCGTGAGTCACGTGTGTAGCATGTGACGTGGGTTTGTGAAACATAGCGTTGGTGCGTGATCTTACGCATTAAAACTCTGGTTTATTTATGCATATGTGTATGGAATGGGATAGATGGACATGTGGTTCTGTGAACGTTAACTCTGGTTAACGATGCATTAGTTGGGACTGAGGTCCCTCGGTAAAAGTCCGAGAAGGTGCATTAGTTGGGGCTGAGGTCTCTCGGTGAAAGTCCGAGAATAAGCATTAATTAGGTCTACGGTCCCTTGGTGAAAGCCTGAGAAGGTACATGGATTGCATATGAAGCATTGTGGGATGGATAAAACCAATTTCAAACTGTTTTTAAGACTCGTGTGAGTCATGACATAAAATCATTTTCAAACCATTTTCGAAGCTCCTGGGAGTCAAAAATGGTTCTTATCCTTGCATCCCGTTTGTTTGTGAAAATCTATTTTAAGGCTTGAAAGAGAGTCAAAAGTTGCACATAGTTTTCTTAGCATGTTTCGCTTATATCACATGTTTGTCTAGTTTCTGCTGAGTTTTGGCACATGGTGTGGGATTTAAAATGTTTTTCTGGTACCGGTCACACATGTTGATTCAGGAAAAATGAAGAGGGGAGAAAGATATATAGTCTTCCTTTTTGTTCTTTTGGACCATGTATCTTTACATGTTAACGGTGTTGAAACCTTATGTATTGTTAACCTTTTGACGGTTATATCTAATGCATGTATGTTTATATCTGAGAGTGAACATCAGGTTGGGTGTTATGTATGTTTGTTTATGGGCGTTTACGTGACCCAGAGTTTGGGGCATGGCACTAACTACATGCCTCCCTAAAAATAAATTCATGTTCTTCATTCTTTAAAACCTTTGAGTGCCTCTGCGCCTTCTCTTAGTGTTAAATCCTAAAAAAAAATTGAATATTGACAACCTAAGCCGAAGCTCGTACGATAAAGACTAATAACAGTGCAATGCATGACTTGTGAGGTGTGGATGAGCAGGATTTTATACAACAACAGTCAATTATTTTCTTTTCTCATTTTATAATTTCTTAAGTTATCCAATTCTTCTTCTTAATTCGTCTTGTGTTCGTTCCCATCTATCATTATCATTAAACTCGCTACTCTTTTTACTTGATTACCAAACCTTATATCTCTCATTTTCCTTTTACTTTCCTTTCCTTTTCATTAAATACATTTTCTCTCTATCTTCCTCATATTCATCATCAAACCATTAACATTCTCTTCAATTTACATTCTTTTTATTAAAAAATTGTTCATTTCTCTGTCATCTCCTCATTCTTATTAGGCTTATTATTCATCCTTGTGAGACCCTGACCCTTTTTTAATTTTTACAACGTTTCGACGTGTTGTTTATTGTTTTTACAATCGCTTGTTTATGTGTGTTTTATGCATGCTCGAGTTTAGAAATGCATGTTGGGTTGGAAACTAAGACCATTGGGTGTTGTGATGTGAGGGTTTAAAAAAAAAAAGAAATTTTCGTGGCCTATAAATATATAGCCTTAGATATTTTGGATGAGATATTTTCTTTTGGGAAGCTTGGTGGCTAAGTTTCCTTTTCCAAACAAAAAAATCTCTTCCTTCTCTCTATATTTTCTTGGGGCCCGGACTTTGTTTTTGGCGATCGAGTAATGGATCCTTTCTATCGGCATCGAGGGCTACGCGTACATAAACGAAATTTCATTTCGACAAAGTTCATTTTTCACGGAGTTTGACACGTTGAATTTTTAACTCAACAAGGTAGGATCCTAGACTATTTTGTCTTTAAAGGGTGCTACATGCAATTATATGTGTTTTTACCGTTTAAAAATGCATGAAAAGTTGGTTTATTTATGAAAAGTTGGTTTATTTTTGAAAAGTTGGATTTTGGGTTCAAAATCATTTTGGGTTGATTTCGGTTGGAGGACTCGCTGTAGTTTTCTATTTTGACATATACTTTTACTTGTGATGCCTGTTTCAGAAGGCAGTTTTTGTACGCCTTAAGGCGATATATTGTACGCATGTTGCAACTGTATGTCTTTTGTTTTTTTGTGAGATACACCTTTGTTGGGGTTTCCTTTGGTTTCAACAGGCAGATTTATGTGTATGAAAACCTATATTTTCATAAAATAGGTGTTAGGTGGATCTTTCACGTGATCCCGGGTTTTGGGGCGTGACAACTTGGTATCAGAGCTCTGGGTTCGAATACCTATGAGCCATGGGAAGAAGGTGCATCACCTTGTGAGGATATGTGTGTGCTTGGTTGCATGTTGGCGTTGTGTATATGTGAGCATGGAGGTTGGACCTTAGGACTGATTCGTCTTGTGTTTGGATTAACAAACTTGGGAGCCAAGTTAGAAACACGTTTTGCGGACGTGATTTCTAGCAAGGAACCCTAGTGAGTTGTCCAAAATGACGCGTTATTCTTGTCGGTTCTCCTCGGTATCGGTGTTGTGTTTGCTTAATCTTTATGGCTATGTGTCAGCATGATTATGTGGTATGTGTTAGAGATAACATGATAGATCGGCCTTAGGTTGTCGTGTTTCATGTTTTTCTTTTATATAACCTGTAGACCCTTAGAGGCGGCGAGACCGTTGTTTGGGTTTGGTTATGTGCGACTCGGTAGTTATCAGTTATAGAGGTACAGCTATGGGTTGAGCGTTGATCGCCTGGTATGTGGTGGAACTCCTATGTGAGTCGAGTTTGGCCGTGTGATGGATTAGGTACATCGTGAGCCATGCTATGTCATGAGCTGTGTACTCGGGATGAAGTATGGATGGGAACATAGTGGATGGGAGCGTAGTAATCCTTGGCCGGGTGTCTGTAGAGATAGTACAACGTGAGTGGTTCTCGAGATATCTCCTGGTAGTCAGGATGTTGATGGTGGTCAGCAGGATGTTGACGGTAGCCAGGGTAGCATCTGAGGATGTTGTTGGTTGTTAAAGTAGTTCTAATGACCTTGGACGTTGTATACCTCTTTGAGGTTTGAGCATTGAATTCCGAGTGAGTAAGCCCAATGACGTGGAAATGAATATGAGTTGTAGATATGCTAGGAAGAGCATCGGTGGATGCCGTATGGGAATGTGTAGGGATTCCTGCGACGAGTATCAATTCCATGAGATTTCTATGGGAATGCAGGTTTGTGGTTTGGTCGATATCCTAGTGATTAGGAGATTGTGTTTAAGAACCGTGCAAAGTGCATGTGATTTGGCCAGCCTGGGATAATAGGTGAGAAATCGTAGGGACGATGCCTGTGGTCGAGGTGTGTTTTGAGAGCGAAAGTGCGGAAGGTGTTTGCATGGTTAAGGGAGTTCTTGATAACTCTCTTAAGGAATGGGTTTCCTCTGTTCGGTGCCGTGCGCTTTCTATGAGAGTTGCATAGGCAGTGAGTTCGAGGCTGTGACGTGATTGTGGTTTGCCTAGAAAAAGTTAGGTTGTGTAGCGCAACCTTGTGAAATGAGGTTTTAGGCGCAATGGGATGTGTTATACCAGGTATGCGGATGGATGGTGTTCATGTGTGTGAATAAGGTCTGAGCGTTGAGAGTTTGGTGTAGCTGATGATCCGAGTATTGTGATCGTAATTGATGGCAGCTGTGTGACTGTGGTCGATGTGGCCTCGAGGTAGGACCTTCAGAGTTCTTTAGAGGCTAAGTGTTGAGGAGTACAGGGAGTACGCCTGCAGTATGCTGAGGTTTGGCCATGGTTTCTTGTTGGCCTTTTTCTTTCCTTTGGATGGAAGGAGAGAGAGAGTTGTTGTAGACGATTATTTTGTTGACGATTGTCTGGTGCGTGTTGTTTGCGAGTTGTTCCATCTCGGGTGGACAAAGATGCCAGGTTTTGATTGGTTAAGGTTTTGGTTGTGTCCTAAGACTGTGGAATCTCAGTGGATTTGTATCTGTGTTGTGACCCTTGGAGTTTTGACTCAGGGACGTGTATCGCCAGGATCGGGTGATTGGAAGATGGGTTCTTCATGCTTTTTGGGTGTTAAACATTGTGTGTGTGACTTAGGATCCGATTGCTCCCGCGGTTAAAGAATTGTTGGTATTCTTCCGCGGTGGAAGACCGTAAAAGATTACGTATGAGTGTGGCTTGTTTGTGTGATATGGGTTGCATCCTCTGTGAGGTCGAGTTGTTAGACTAGGGATGCTAGTTGATAAGGGTGTCAGTGTTGATACACAGAGTTCCCTTGCAGTGATCAGTTGAGGATTGTTGACCGTTGAGTGTGTGTATAGTTGTGCTTTTAGCTCATGTCAGAGTGGGAATTTTGTCGAAACAGTGCAGATGTGATATGCGTATGGTGGATTTCTGGTAGACTTTTGCGAGTCTGGTTTGGGTCCTGTTCAGGACTTGGAACTGCGTAGAGTTCTTGGAGTCGAGGAGTGGTTGTCGACTGTGGTAAGTGTTGTGCTTTGGCATAACGGTTGTTTGTATAGATGGTGGTTCCGAGAGTATGATGGTGGAGAAGCCTTGGTTGGCGTGGCCTGTTCGGACCGACGAGATTGCCTGGTTGGGAACGGAAGGGCCGTGATGAGTTCTGCACACGAGGGATTTGCTAAGTGTAAGAAGCAAGTCTAAGATGGTTACTCGACGGATGAGTCTGGGGACTCAAGGGGTTGCTGTATGTGTTCTGCGTTGGGTTTGCGTTGTCGGATGACGGTGTCCTTGTTCGATTTGAGGTGACCTTGTGGCTGTAAAATCAGATTGGTTTTTAGTTGTGTGGAACCTCATCTGGGACAATGGTGTGTTACCTGGTGTTTCTCCTGTGTGAGAATTGTGATTCGTGATAGAAGATCGAATTGAGGATGAAGGTTTGGAAGTGTTCTTTGGTGTTCTAGATGAGTAAGTGAGCTTCTCTCTGGAGTCGAGTGTTTGTGTTGTTGCTCGTGGATCGGTGTCATGACAGCGTCTGTAATGGAGATGTTGGCATCTGTAGGGTGATGATGTGGTATCAAAGTCAGTGCAGCTTGTGTGCGGGATGTGTGACTCCTTGTGTTCGATGTCATGTGCTGGACTTTTGAAGATAGTCCTTGGTATGCATTGTGAGGTGTGATTGAGCCGGTATGTGGCAATGAGAACGAGGGAAATAGTCTTTATGTCTAGGAGTAGAGAGTGTTTGGAATCAAGTACCGTGGTAGATTGGTCTCGTGTGATGCGTTTGTCGCTGGAGTGGTTTGTGTTCGGCGAGAGTTAGGTTTCGAGGTTTGGCAGCATGAGTTGGATCTAGATCCGACGTTTTATGGATGTTTCATGATGACAGCAGTGTCAGTGGAACTTGCCCGTGCGAATTGTCAGCATGGAAGTTGATTTATAAAGTCGTGTTTACCTTGTGTGACAACAGTTTTGGGAGTTTCAGTTGCTGGGACATTTTTGATGTTATACAGTGTTGCTAGGTTTGCATCAGAGATTATTGATGGTTGATGAGCTGGTGTTGGCTTGAGTTTCAGTGTTGAATTTCGGGGACGAAATTCCTTTAAGAAGGGAGAGTTGTGAGACCCTGACTCTTTTTTTAATTTTTGCAACGTTTTGACGTGTTGTTTATTGTTTTTACAATAGCATATTTATGTGTGTTTTATGCATGTTCAAGTTTAGAAATACATGTTGGGCTGGAAACTAGGACCGTTGGGTGTTGTGGTGTGAGGGTTTTAAAAAATATATATATATATTTTCGTGGCCTATAAATATCTAGCCTTAGATATTTTGGAGGAGATATTTTTTTAGGAAGCTTGGTGGCTAAGTTTCCATTTCCAAACAAAAAAATCTCTTCTCTCTCGAGATTTTCTTGGGGCCCAGACTTTATTTTTGGCGATCGAGTAATGGATCCTTACTATCGGCATCGAGGGATACGCGTTCATCCGGACGGAATTTCGTTTCGACGAAGTTCATTTTTCACGGAGTTTGAGGCGTCGAGTTTTTAACTCAACGAGCTAGGATCCTAGACTATTTTGTCTTTAAAGGGCGCTACGTGCAATTATATATGTTTTTACCGTTTAAAAATGCATGAAAAGTTGGATTTTGGGTTCAAAATTATTTTTGGGTTGATTTCGGTTGGAGGACTCGCAGTAGTTTTCTGTTTTGACATGTACTTTTACTTGTGATGCCTGTTTCAGAAGGAAGTTTTTGCACGCCTTAAGGCGATATATTATACGCATGTCGGAACTGTATGTCTTTTGTTTTTTGTGAGATACACCTTTGTTGGGTTTTCCTTTGGTTTCAACAGGCAGATTTATGTGTATGAAAACCTATATTTTCATACAACTGGTGTTAGGTGGATCTTTCACGTGACCCCGGGTTTTGGGGTGTGACAATCCCAATTCAATGGTTGACATTCTTTTATTTTCCTTCTTTTCTTCTCTTGACATAAATTACAGTTTCTCTTTATCTTTCTTTAGTTTTCACTTTCATTCTCATTTTCTTCTTAATAAGTTATCCAATACCAATGCACGCTTGTTTATTTTAAAACCATTAACTTTCCTTTCAGTTCATTAGTTCATGCGGTCCCCATCTTGTGTAAGTTTTCGATCTTTTACCGAGGAGTAGTGCAAGCCCAACTTATCACATTCATATCAATCATCCTCGGTTCAATATTTGATTAACCATATCAATATTCATAAAAAAAAAAACCGGCAGTCCATCTTCCCATTCCAATTTCTCAAGCCATTAAACCATCAATAAACTAAATTTTATAAAATCGAACCGCTTGTTGCCATTCAATCAATTTCACCCCTTAGCCTTTGAGCCCAATTTCTTCTCATTTTATTCCAACATTCATTTCGATGAATTCAAACCATTTTGTTAAATATTTCGACTTAAAATTCCTAAATTTGACAAGAATTCCACTATTGTCATTACTTCATCTCTTTTTTTTTCCAATTCGAATTAACAAATTTTAATGAATCGAAGATATTCATCACATTCAATCTTCAACCAATTTATAGCTATACATTCAAATCTGACTTTTAGTTCATTAATTTCACATGTCTCGAGTTCAAGTTTAATATGTATTCAACAATAACACAACTTTAAGGAATCAAGTCACTCTTTATATTCAAAATTCATAAACATCTGTTCCACAATTCCATCAATCATTACATTACACCACTCTCAAATCAACATCGTATATCCTTCTTTTTATGTCGCAAAGTTCACATTAATGTTATCAATTTTTTCCGACGTTCTTTATTAATAGTATCATTTCAATTCACACAATACAAACTAACTCTTAAGCATGAACCCTCATTACGAAATCCATTAATTTTAAATTAACGACATTTAAGTCCCAATCTCATGTTCTCACCCTTTTCATATAAGTTCAACAAAACTCAAAATTCATCAACTCTAAGGTTTCAACCAACTTTTTTTTACCAATTTTACTTCATTAAATCATGAGGAATCTAAATTTAACATTTTAATTAGAAACTTCTTAAATCACCCTTTAAGTTAATTCATAATAATAAAGAATATTTAATTCACCATTAGTGAGATTTATAATCATTAAAACCCAAATCTTAACAAATAATCATAGGCTTACCCTTCACCCATCCCTCAAGTTACCAATTAAATCATGGGACTAATAAAAATGTCATAGGTCCCCCAGGTTTTAGAATTCTCACATGTAATAATAATAATAATAATAATAATAATAATAATAATAATAATAAGGGTAAATTATACTAACCTCCCCTGAGATTCATAAAAATATTAATCACCTCCCCTGTGGTTTTTGAAATATCACTAACCTGCCATCTGATTTAGATTTTAAATCAAATTAGTCGAGCCGTCAACTTTTCGTTACTATTTAACAGAAAAACTGTTTTACAATTAAAATAATAATAAAAGAACTGTTGTACAAATTAAAAAAACTATTTTCTAATTATTTTGTGTTTGAAACATTTTATTATTATAGTTAGAAAAATATTTTTTATTTTATTTTTATTTTTTATTAAAAAAATAGTGTTACTGTTTTGTAGAAAAAATATTTTATTTCTTTTAAAAGTAAACTGTTTTTTTTCAAGATAAAATAATAAATTGTCTTGTTAATAAAAATGAAAGTTGTTTTTCTAAAAAAGCTAAAACTATTTTTTCTAAAAGAAATAAAATATTTGTTCTAAAAAACAGTAACACTATTTTTTTAATAAAAAATAAAAATAAAATGAAAAATATTTTCTAATTATAATAATAAAATGTTTCAAACACAAAAAACAATTAGAAAACAGTTTTTTTTGTTCGTAAAACAGTTTTTTTATTATTTTTTTATGTAACGCCCCAATTTAGAAATAATAAAGCTTGTATAAACTACGGAATGTTATCCCGAAGGCTATATAAAAAGAATCCATTTTACACAAAATTTCAAGGAAATTCACCCAGCGGAGACCGCTCAAGCGGACGCCTCACTGCTCGAGCGGTGACACACCCAAGAGTTGCTACCCAAAAATTGTTAAAAACATCTGTGTTTTGGGGAAAATGGTTCCCTTAACTGTTCTCATTAAATATGATTTGAATTGAATAAAATCGAGAAATGAAAATATACATTTGAGAGCAAAATAATCATTCATCACAATATCATTCCCATAGCTGACTGCAAACTCTGCCAAAAACGTGACGTGAAACGAGGATATCGATTAGAAATGATAGAAATTGGCACCCCGTGGAGTTTAACAATCTCGCGTATATAGAGCTTACTAAGCTTATCAACTGAATCCGTCATGCGAATTGGTAGGAAATGTGCTGACTTAGTCAATCTGTCCACTACAACCCATCCCATATGGCATCATGCCTCTTCGGTGACCTCGAGAGACCCAAAATGAAGTCCATGGTGATATTTTCCCATTTCAACTCTGACACTGGTAACGGTTGCAACTGACCCACTGGTTTCTAATGTTCGGCCTTCACTTGTTGACAAGTGATACAATGCGAAACGAAAAGCGCAACATCTTTCTTCATTCCCTTTCCCCCGAACTGCTTACGTATGTCGTGATGAAACTCGCGAAGCACATCTTCCCGACACCCTTCTAGCACAAAGATCTTTCCTGGAAACCTCAGGCTTTGATCGGAATGGATAGTCCACTCCTCGGCATCCTCGCCACTCAAAACTCGTTCCCGAAACATCGAACTCTCAGTGTCCGATCGTTGTACCTCAACAGCGCGATAAACAAGGGTAGGTTGAGAAATCATCGTAAACAGGGCAACATACCAGTTAGACCTTCCCAAATGAAGATCGTACTCTACAACTTCCCCGAGCATATTCCATTCTCTAACGGCTATCCGTGCTAGCGTGCTTAAGGACTTCCGACTGAGGGCGTCGGCTACCACATTCACCTTGCCCGGATGATACTAGAGATCAAAATCATAGTCTCCCAAGAACTCCATCCATCTTCTCTGACGCAGATTTAGATCCATCTATGAAAACAAATACCTCAAGCTCTTATAGTCCGACAATACTTTGAAGCGTTCCCCGTATAGATAGTGCCTCCAGGTCTTGAGAGCAAAAACCACTGCTGCGAGCTCCAAATCATGTATAGGCTAATTCTTCTCATGAACCTTCAACTATCTTAATCCATAGGCCACCACCTTACCTAGTTGCATCAACATGCAATCCAACCCCTCATGCGACGCATCGCAATAAACGGTATAACCGAGTCCTCTCTCTGGGATAGTTAGAATGGGCGTACTCATTAATAGCGTCTTCAATGTCAGGAAGGCGAGCTCATAACTATCGTTCCATACAAACTTGATTCCCTTTCGAGTAAGGCGTGTTAAAGGCGCTGCAAGCCTAGAGAAATCTTTCACAAATCGTCGGTAATAACCTGCCAACCCCTAGAAGCTCTGAATCTCAAACACACTTTTCAGTCTTTCCCACTCCATCACCGACTTGATCTTAGATGAATCCACTACCACTCCATCCCTTGAAATTACATGCCCTAAAAACTTTACTTCCGGCAACCAAAATTCACATTTATCATACTTAGCATACAATCGATGTTCTCGCAACAACTGTAAGGCAATTCGAAGATGCTCCTCGTGCTCTTCTTCCGATAATGAATAGATCAAGATATCGTCCATGAATACTACCACGAATCGATCAAGATAAGGGTGAAAGATGCAGTTCATAAGATCCATAAACGTCACCGGTGCGTTAGTCAATCAAAATGGCATGACTAGAAATTCAAAATGTCCATAGCGGGTACGAAAAGCCGTCTTCAGAATATCTTCCTCCTTGACCCACAACTAGTGGTAACCTGATCTTAAATCGATCTTAGAGAAACAACACGATTGTGACGGCCCGATACGTGTTTATTTTTGTGATGTTATGTTTTCGGTTAAGTGAGGAGATGGAATTAAATTTGGGCGTGGTGGTTATAAAATTTTGTTCGTTAATGGTTGAATTAGTGATATGTGAAGGTGAAATTAAAATATATGGTAACGAATGATGTTAATATTTAAAATATTTAAATGTGAGCAAAGTTAAAAGTTCGGGTTAAATTTAAAGAAATTCGTAGAATTCAGGTTCAGGGATCATCGCTCAAGCGGTGGGGGTCTGCTCGAGCGAGCTATCGGGATAAGTTTAGAAAGTTCTCGTGCTTTGGAGAATGTTTGGGGAATATATTATTTATACACATATCCAGGCCACGTGAGAACAAAAATTTCATTTCTCTTCTCTCCCTTCTCTCTTTCTTCACGAGAGAAATTCTCCCAACCATTAAACCCTAACCCTCCACCATGGAAATTAAAGCTTTAGAGCTAGATTGGGAACAACCAAGGGTAGAAATTAAGCTTTGGAGCAAGGAGGTGGGAGATGGAGCACCAAGAAGTCAAGAGCTTTCTCAATCTAAACCCTAGGAGGGAGAAATTGGAGGAATCTCAATCTTTTGAGCAAATCCGAGGTAGGATTTAGATCCTCTCAAATGTTTGATATGATTTGGGTTGCTATTTTACTAGCATGAGTAAAAATCTAGTTGATTTCAAGTGAAATGTGAAAAACTTCATGGGTGTGTTTAAGTTGAGTTGGGTTTTATTAAATGGGGGTTTTTTTAGAAGTGATTAACCATGGTATTTGTAGATTTGTGGTATAAAAAGGGGTTTATGAAACTTCTAATTCGATGATTTGGGTTTGAAACTGGAAACTTGAAGTATAATTGTGAAGAGAAAGTATATTGAGGCTTGAAGCTCAAAACAGGGGCAAAACTGGGGTTTTCTCGGCCGACAGCGTCCTCGAGCGGTGCCCTGTCCGCTCGAGTGCTCAACTGGCAGAGAGTTAGGCGCTTGAGCGCGCGACGTCTGCTGGAGCGGACTGGCTATGCAGGGCCAACTTGTTTTGATCATATCACCCTCATCCGAACTCCGAATGGGGTCATTTTTGTACTCAAATCGAAACCCCGGAAGTCTACTTTCCAACAAGACTATTCTCACAAGAAAATTATTTTTGTAGAAAAATTTATGATTAAAATAGTGAGGGTATGTCAAATTTTCTTAACCATTTTTCACCCGATTTTGGCCAAATGCTTTGAAAAA
>JAUMHN010091518.1:0-25472 GCA_032360265.1 Heliamphora ciliata
GTGGATGATTGCATATCTATTTTATTTATTCTGTTAATTTAATTAATTCAAAAATTCAGTTTTAATTAAAATATTTTATAATGGATAATAAAATAAAATTTTATCAATTAATTAATTTTAATAAAATTAATATTTTTTAGATATTTTATTTTTATACAAAATATCACGTTTAAAATAATATTTTTTTATAAAATCTGATATTTTAAAAAAACGTGAGAATTAATTCTGATTTTTGAATCAATTAAATCAAAAAAATTTAATCGAAATAAATTATTATTTTTCAAAAAATATGGGACGAAAAATAAGATAAATAAATGCCTTTAATTACTACCTTAACAGTTTCTTTGAAAGAAAAACTGTGCATTTATTAAATTTTATTTGTTACGCATTTAAACACGAAAAAAATTGTTTGGCGAACCAGGATCTTTGGAATCGTGTACACGGAAAGATATTTGATTAAACGAATTTTTATACTTTTCAAAAAATATTTAAAAAATCTAAATGGGAGAGAAAATTCATTCATAGAGAAATTCCACGGTCTTCATCACCAGTTTGTAGGCGATGCAATTAAACCCTACGTATTGGCAGTAAGGTCTTTCTCCCAAATGGACAGATTAATTGAGCTATTAGCAGTACAAACCTCTTTGAGAGATAATTCTGAATAATTGTTATTGTGGATTACTTCTCAAACTGAAGGGTTCATTGTAAAGCAATTGATTTAGGATTAGGTGATGGTTAACACTTAACTGGATATAATAGTTTCATCTCAATCTGAGTTATTACTATTATATACTAGACCGAAACTATGTTAGGTATTTAATTTTACTTGGCAAGATTAGTTGTCTAGATAGCAAAATTAAAAATAATTGGCCTGTCTGGTCCTATGAAGGATAGTAAACGTCCTACCAACGAGGCATGCTATATTCAAGTTACCAAGCTACTGGCGAATTAATTTTAAATGGTAGTTGGAATCAAATTAAAATAAATTCAAAATTTTACTCATTATAGTTAACGGTATTTTAATTATGTGATTCTCAGGATTGAAATAGTTTTCAGCCCACTCGCTTTTATACTAAAAAAAAACTTACGGGATCAATTTTTGTTGACTGAAAATATAACTTGAATATAGTTTTAACTACCAATGGTATTCCTTCAATATTAGAAAATGTGTTTATTTCTGAAAAAAGTTCTTCCTCGGGGCCGAAAGGTATAAAGAAGAAAAATGTTCAAAAAAAGGGAGACATGATTTCTAGGGTAGTTAGTGGGCCACAAACTGGTGTGAAAAAGTTGAAAGGCAGATATTTTCACTGCAGTCAAACACGGCACTGGAAAAAGCGATGTCCAGTATTTCTCAAAAGGCAGAACAAACAGGGTAATTTCTGTTCACTACTTGTGAAAGCATATTTAGCGGTGTTATCTACAATACTTGGTATGTAGATACGGAGCCACTAATTATATCTGCAATTCATTGCAGAGATTTCAAGAAATTCAGCAACTTAGTGATGAAAAAATACACCTACATATGGGTAATAATACAAAGGTAACAGCAATTGGAGTGGGAGATGTCACTCTCAATTTTAGTGAAGATAGAGTTATAATATGGAGAGATTGCATTTTTATACTTTTTATTAGAAGAAACTTAGTTTCCGTAGATTGGTTATAAACGGATATTTAGTTTATTTTAATAATTCTATGGTTATTAAGGATAATAAAAGAGTTTTCTCTTCTGGTACATTGGTGGATAATTTTTATGTTATTTCTCCAATCTCTCCTACACTACAATTAACTGAAATGAATAACGCATCTAATTAACCATATAAGAGAAAGTTTTTCTTTTTTAATGAACCAAACGTTTGTTTGGTACTTACGCTTGGATCATATGAATCTAAAAAGGATAAACAGATTGATAGCAGATAGACCTATGAGTTCATTGGAAGTGGAGGCATTTTTAGTTTGTAAATCTTGCTTAGAGGGTAAGATGACCAAAATGCCATTTTTGGCCAAAGACTATAAAGCTAAAGAACTATTAAAACTGGTTCATTCTGATGTGTGTGGTCCTATAACAATTCGGACTAGAGGTGGTTTTGAGTACTTCGTTAGTTTCATTGATGACTACTCAAGGTATGAATACATTTACCTGATGCACTGTAAGTCTGAATACTTTGAAAAATTCAAAGAATTCAAAGAGGAAGCACAGAAGCATCTAGGTAAACGTATCAAATCACTACGATCCGACCGTGGTGAAAAATATCTCTTTAGAGAGTTTAAAGATTACCTGTCATCAAAAGGAATTAAATCCCAATTGATTGCACTTGGCACTCTACAGCAGAATAGTGTAGCAAAAAGAAAAAATAAGACTCTTTTGGAAATGTTAAGGTCCATGATGAGTTATTCAGGTTTATCCGATTCGTTTTAAAGACTCGCTTTAGAGACAGTGACTTACATTATGAATTTAGTACCTTTTAAGTCGGTACATTCTACTCCCATAGAATTGTGAACTGGGCGTAAATTTAGTCTGAAACACATTTGGATTTGGGGACTGGGCGTAAACTTATAATTCAATGATGAGTTATTCAGGATTACCCGATTTATTTTAGATACTTACATTAGAGACAGCGGCTTATATTCTGAACTTGGTACCTTCTAAGTTAGTATCTTATACTCCCACAGAATTATGGATCGAGCGTAAGCCTAGTTTAAGACATATTCGATTTGGGAGTGTCCAGTACATGTACTGAAAGAAAATGCGGGTAAGTTGGAACCAAAGACAGAAATTTATTTTTTTGTAGGGTATCCCAAAGGAATGAAAGGTAATCTATTTTATAATCCTAAGGATCAGAAAGTCATTATTGGCACCAATGCTTGATTCTTGAAAGAGGATTATATTATGGAGCACAAGCCCAATAGCAAAATTGTTCGTGAAAAATGGAGAAAAAATTCTAGTAGAATAGAAGAACAAATCACTGATATCCTATTACCTCGTCGTAGTGGGAGGATTTTCGCCGGTAGCCATGCTTAAATCTAGCGAAGGGCCATTATGGTACAACCAAACGATTTCTTTGCGAAGGACCAAGAGCACATATTATGCAAGCTTAAGAGATCAATTTATGGACTTAAGCAGGCATCAAGACCTTAGAATACTCGATTTGATCAAGTTATAAAGTCTTATGATTTTGATCAGAGTCTAGATGAGTCATTGTGTACAAGAAACGTAACAGAAGCATGGTAGTCTTTCTAATACTTTATGTAGATGACATCTTACTCATCGAAAATGATGTGAGGGTGTTATCTTCGATAATAGTATGGCTATCTAGGCAGTTCAATACAAAGAACTTGGAAAAAGCTAGTCACATCCTTGGGATTAAGCTTTTGCGAGATCGAAAACAAATGATATTGGGCTTATCACAAGCAAAGTATATCGATGATATTCTTACTCATTTTAGCATGCCGAATTCTAAGAAAGGGTTTCTCTCTTTCAGGCATGGAATCACTCTATCCAAGAATCAGTGCCCTAAGACACCTGATGAGATTGAGAAGATAAAAGCGGTTCCTTATGCTTTGGTAGTAGGAAGCCTAATGTATGCTATGACAGTGTGCTATATTTTTTACTAGACCCGATAACTACTTTGCTGTTGGCATGGTTAGCAGATATTAGTTTAACACAGGGCATAAGCATTGAACTGCGGTAAAGAATATAATCAAGTATTTAAAAAAGATTAGAGATTATATGTTAATTTATCAGGTAGACAGTCTAGTATCTTTAGGGTACACAGACTCATATTTTTAATCAGATAAAGATTCTCGTAAGTCTACCTCAAGATATGTGTTTACCTTAGAAAGTGAAGCTATAAGTTGGAGGAGTATCAAGCAGTCTTGCATTGCTAATTCCACTATAGAGGTTGAGTATTTGACAGCTCTTAAAGCAGCCAAGGAGGCCGTTTGGCTCAGAAACTTCCTGTTGGATCTAGATGTGATACCTTCAGTTCAATCGGCTATTACACTTTATTGTGATAATAGAGAAATGGTTGCAAACTCGAAGGAACCAAGAATTCACAAGAAAAGAAAACACAATGAGCGTAAGTATCACCTCATACGAGAAATTGTACAGATGGGTGATATTGTTATGACCAAGATTACACTAGGGGACAATCTTGTAGATCTTTTTACAAAGAACTTACCGGCTAAGACTTTTGACAGACATGTAGAGGGTATGGGAGTCAGATGTATGGTAGCATAATTTTGAGTATAAGTGGGAAATTTTCAGGGTTGTCTACTAAAAAATCATGAATTTTATTTGGTTTTAGTATTTAATTTTATTTTATTAAAATTATTTTTTTATTTTATAAAAATCTTAATAAACAATGTATGCAAGATCATTTTTTTAATGTTATGCATGATTGTCATTTATTCTGTATAGTATTTAATCTGGTGTGTAGAGTACAGTTTGCACACAGAAGATCAGATTATAGGTTTTTGCAGAATATAAATTTTTTGTTCATAATTTACATAGAAATAGGCAAACCATTGGTACGACTGTAACACAGAGTTTTTATATGCCTGCCTTGATTACGGGGAACAGATAATAGCGTCATCTATTGTTCCAACTTATTGTGCTAATACACTTTGTGTGTATTAAACAAGATCACATTAGGGTATTTAATTTTATACTGATTATATAAATTAATTTATACCCCAAGGTTATTATGAGTGTTTATCTTCGTAATCCTGAAATAATTATTATTTGTATATATTTAATATTCGTTAATTTGATTCATTAGAGAGTGTTATCTTTTATAAGTTTATAATCCCGGTGAGTTGGATAGCGATATTAATTATATAGTAAATATTAATTATTGACGAAATTCACGTTCCGATTGGTCACAGCAATATCATCCCTTTGTATAATTTCTCGTATCAAGTGATACTTACGCTCATTGCGTTTTTCTTTCTTGTGGATTCTTGGTTCTTTTAAGTTTGCAATCGCTCCGCTATTATCACAATAAAGTGTAATAGCCGATTGAACTGAAGGTACCACATATCCAACAGGAAGTTCTTGAGCTAAACGACCTCTTTAGTTACTTCAGGAGCTGCCAAGTACTCGGCCTCCATGGTAGAATCAGTAATACAGGACTGCTTGATACTCCTCAAACTTATAGCTCCACCTCCCAACGTAAACACATATCCTGAGGTAGACTTATAGAAATCTTTGTCACACTTGAAATCTGAGTCTTGTACCCTAAAGGTACTAGACTGTTTGCCTGGTAAATCAACATATAATCTTTAGTACTTTTTAGGTACTTGATTATATTATTTACTGCAGTCCAATGCTCCTGCTCTAGGTTAGACTGATATCTGCTAGCCATGCCAACGGCAAAGCAGATGTTGGGTCTAGTGCAAAGCATAGCATACATGAGACTTTCTACTCCCGAAGCACCAATGCTCATGCTCTAGATTAGACTGATATCTGCTAACCATGCCAACGACAAAGCAGATGTTGGGTCTAGTGCAAAGCATAGCATACATGAGACTTTCTACTCCCGAAGCATAAGGAACCACCTTCATCTTCTCTATCTCATCATGTGTCTTAGGACACTGATCTTTGGATAGAGTGATTCTATGCCTGAAAGAAAGAAACTTTTTCTTGGAATCTTACATGTTAAAACGAGTAAAGATATTATCGATATACTTTACTTGTGATAAGCCCAACATCTTTTATTTTCAATCTCGCATACATTTGATCCCGAAAATGTGACTGACTTCTACCAAGTCTTTCATATCAAATTGCCCAGATAACCATATTTTAACCGTAGATAATGCTCTCACCTTATTTTCAATGGGCAAGATATCATCTACATAAAGTACGAGAATGATCACCACGCTTTTGTCATGCTTCTTGTACACAACGGATTCATTCGGACTCTGATCAAAATCATAAGATTTAATGGCTTGATCAAACCGAGTGTTTCAAGACCTCGATACCTGCTTAAGTCCATAAATGGATCTCTTAAACTTACACAACATGTGATCTTGGCCTTTTGCAATGAATTCATCTGGTTGTATCATATACATACACTCGTCAAGACTTCCGTTAAGAAAAACTGTCTTGACATTCATTTACCAGATTTTGTAATCAAAATGAGAGCAATAGATAAGAGAATTCGAATAGATTTAAGCATGACTACCGGCGAAAATTCTCCCACTACGACGAGAAAATATGATATTAGTGACTTGTGATTCTTTTGTTATTTTACTTGTATTTTCTCTCAGTTCTTCAAGAACAATTTTACTTTTGGGCCTATGGTCCATAATATCATCCTTTTTCGAAAGTTGGGCATTGGTGCTAACAATGACCTTCTGATCCTTAAGATTATAAAATAAACCACTCTTCGTTCTCTTGGGATACCCTATAAAGAAATAGATTTTTCTTCTTGATTCTAACTTATCCGTGTTGTCTTTCAGCACATGTGTTAGATACCTCCAAATCGAATATGTCTTAGACTAGACTTACGCTCGGTCCATAATTCTGTGGGAGTAGAAGGTACTGATTTAGAAGGTATCAAGTTAAGAATATAAGTTGCTGTCTCTAATGTAAGTCCCTAAAATGAATTGGATAATCCTGAATAACTCATCATTGACCTTACCATTTTCATAAGAGTTATATTCCTTCTTTCTTCTACACCATTCTGTTACGGAGTGCCCGGTGTAGTTAACTGGGATATAATCCTTTCTAATGACAAGTAGTCCCTAAACTCTCCAAAGAGGTACTCCCCACCACGGTCGGATCGTAGTGATTTGTTACTTTTACCCAGACACTTCTCCGCCTCCGTCTTGAATTCTTTGAATTTCTTAAAGTATTCAGACTTATAGTGCATCACGTAAATGTAACCATATCTTGAGTAGTCGTCAATGAAACTAATAAAGTACTCAAAGCCACCTCTAGTCCGAATAGTCATAGGACCACACACATTAGAGTGAGCCAGTTCCAACGATTCTACAGCTCTATAGCCTTTGGCCGAGAAGGGCCTTTTGGTCATCTTACCCTCTAAGCAGGATTCACAGATTAGAAGTGCCTCCACTTCCAATGAACTCAAAGGCCCATCTTTTACCAATTTATTTATTCTTTTTAGATTAATATGACCTAAGCGTAAGTGCCAAAAAAACGTTTAGTTTCTTAAAGAAGAAAACTTTCTCTTATCTGATAAATTAGATGTTTTATTCAATTCAGTTAGTTGCAGTATAGGAGAGATAGGAGATATAACATACAAATCATCCACCAATGTACCAGAATAGATAACCCATTTATTATCCTTAGTAATCACAGAATTTTTAAAATAAACCAAATATCCATCTTTAACCAATCTAGAAATGAAAATTAAATTCCTTCTAATGAAACGTATATAAAAACAATCTCTCAATGTTAATAGTCGATCTCTACTAAAACTGAGAGTGACATCTCCCACTACAACTGCTGTCACCTTTGTATTATTACCCATATGTAAGTAAATCTTTCTATCACTTTATTGTCGAATTTTTTGAAACCCTTACAGTAAATTACAGACATGACTAGTGGCTCCTGTATCTACACACCAGATAACGGTAGATAACACCGCTAAACATATTTTCACAACCAGTGAACAGAACTTACCCTGATTGTTTAACTTGTTGAGGTAAATTGGACATTGCTTTTTCTAGTATTTTGTCTTGTTGTAGTGAAAAAATCTGTCTTTCGGCCTTTTCACACCAGTTCTTGGCCCACTAACTACCCTAAAAATCTTGTCACTCTGTTTCTGAACTTTTTTCTTCTTCAAGCCTTTCGGCCCAAAGAAAGAACCCTTTTCAGTAATAAATGCATTTTCTGGCATTGAAGGAATACCCCTGGCAGTTAAAGTTATATCAAAGTTACTTTTTCAGTCAACAAAATTCGATCCCATTAGTTTGTTCTTTTTAAGTATATTAAGTAGTGGATAGAAGGCCATTTTAATTATGAGAATCACATAATCAAAATAACCATTAATTATGACGAGTAAAATTTTAAATTTATTTTAAAATTGATTTTCTCTACCATTTAAAAAAAATTCGCTTGCAACCTGGTACCCTGTGAATAGCATGCATCGATAGGAGGACGTCTACTATCCATCGTTTGTCCATGCAGGTCTATTTTTATTAATTTTACTATTTAGGCAACATACCATGCCAAGTAAAATTAAATAACTGACATAGTTTCGATCCAGTAAATAATAGTAGCGACTCAGATGGAGAGAATACTATTATTTACAGCTAAGTGTTAAGCACCACCTAATTCTAAATTAATCGCTTCGCAATGAACTCTTTAGATGGAGAAGTGATCCACATTAACAATTATCCAGAATTATCTCTGAAGGAGGTTCGTACTGGTGATACTGCAATTAATCATGTCCGATGGAGAGGAAGACTTTATTGCCAACACGCAAAATTAATTACATTATCTACGAACTAGTGATGGAGACCGTAGAATTTATCTGTAAATAAATTCTCTCTTCCACTTAGACTTTTAAAATATTTTTAAGGGTTATAAAAATTAATTTAATTAAAATAAATTTATTAATTTTGAAAACTGCATGATCACATTTTTCCGTGTACACGATCCAAAATATTTCGATTTGTCAAGCTATCTTTTGATGTTTTAATGTGTAACAAATAAAATTACCGATGAATGCACAGTTTTTCTTTTGCTTTACAGCGAAGGTATTGATTAAGGGTATTCAAATATTTTATTTCTATATTACACACTTTTCGAAAAAAAAAATTTATTAAGATTAAATATTTTTTTATTTAATTAATCTAAAATAAGGAATTAATATTCACGTTTTTTCAAGATATCTGATTTAAAAAAATTATCTTAAACGTGCTATTTTATAAAAATAAAATATCGAAAATTTTCTCATTTAATTAAAAAAAACTTAATTTTATTTTTTTTTACAAAATATTAGTTAAGACCATTTTTTTGAATTAATTAAAATTAATGAGAAAAATAAAATAGATATATATCATCTACGTAGTTTATATAAATAAAAATGCAAGATATGTAGATATCCCGATTTTACAATCAAACAAAAATTCTATTGTGTTTTAGGTTCTTGTGTGCAAATAAACTTTCAGTCTTTCAATCACTGCAGAAAGCTACTTATTTTTGTCAGAATCCAACCCGGACTCATCCACTAGCAGTGTAATAGATATACAACATATTCAGATCAAAACATATTAGAAAATAGTCGCCAGGAGTCCCAAAACTAGCTATCACCGTCGGCCACCTGCCGACGCCACCGGCAGCACTGCACCAGCCGAGTCTTTTTCAACCTCTTCCTAAACTCTGTTTTTGTCCCTGTTTTTTCTAAAACGTGGTTAACAAAATTTACTATTTTTCTGTAAAAACTTCGGTTCAAAAACATCGAGAAAAATGGCTTTTGATGGCCACCGAACCACCACTACTACTGCTGCCGCGCCGCCTCTGGTTGCTGTTAATTTTTTTAGGTCGTTTCGGCCTTATTCGAGCTCCGTTTTCGTTTCGTTTTTTTCTGAAACGTAGCTTACAAAAACTACTATATTTTTGTAAGAACCCCGATTCAAATATAGCTCAAAAAACAACATTAAATGGTTGCCGAAGCACTTGCGCTGCCTGCCAAGCACTGCCCCTGTTGCCGCCACTTGTTTCGGTTTTTTTCGTGGTCGTTTTATTTCCCGTTTTCTCATATTTTTAGCACTAATATCTAGCACCGTGTTACCTTGAAGAACGCCTAAAAATAGTCTCAAAAAAGCTCAAAAATGGCCCCCGAAACATCCCCGGTGCCGCCGCACCATGTCACCATCGCCGTTGCTTTTTGCCTCATTTTCTGTGGTAAATTTTCTCCAATTTTGGACTGTTTTCTAGGGATATTTTGTTGCTGTTTTACGCCTAAATATTTGACTAAAAATAGTTTCGAAAACACACCAAAAAACCACAAAAAACGGCCCGAACTGTTGTCGCCAAAATTGCCGCCGATGGGTTGTTTTTCCATTATTGTTTTTCTTTCGTATTTTTAGGAACTGTTTTATTGCTATTTTATAAGCCTAAAAGTGTAAAAATATTTTCATAAAAACTTGTCACAAAAATCATAAAAAAACTACTGCGATCCATGGCCTGAAAAATTCGAAATCACCGCCGGTGCTGCCGGTTATGCCACCGCATGTTCTTCGTGTTTTTGAATATTCAAACCTGTTCTTAAATATTCTAAATAATATTTAAGAATAGATAAAAGTTTTTACATTAAAAACCTATGTTTCGTAGGCTCACATTTGAACTAAAAAAGTTTAAATTATCACGATCAAATCTCGTGATTAAAAATTAAATAATAATCATCATTCAACCATTCAATTAAATATGAATAAAATAATGGTAATACAATCGGGATTAGAATGCCAGCAAAATAAAGTAAGCACAGTTCTAAAGCTATCCAGTCCTTCGATTAATCGTAAATAAAAGCACAACGGCTCTAATACCAATTGTTGGAGGCAAACTACCAAGATCATTGATTTGTAAACGATTTTTTGAAAAATAAAAACTAGACGAGCAATCGTCGAAACATGCCTCAGATAAATTTTTTTTTAATATCGAACGATCAAAAATTAAACCCGTACCATCACAATTAATTCAAATGAATACCTTTGATCGATTCTTCAACTACGAATTTTGATTTCCCAAGTTGAAGCTCCGGTCAGACCTTTTATTGTATTCCGATGTGGTTCCCGAATGTAGTGCTTGTTACGATAATTCGAGAACTGAAACCGAAAAAACCTGGACAACCTTAGTATTGAAAGACAATTTATGAATTTGGTTGAGCCTACCCGCATATTTATAGGACTACAGTGGGGACCTGCAGAGTAATTATGACTTAGATTTCTAATGTGACCCAGATGCCTATCCAGCGGTTCTGCAGATATGCAAACCTCTTAGCGGTTTCTGTAATTATGACAACCTTGTAGCGATTTCTATAATTTTTATAAAATACTAAATTACAGTTCATACCACTAAAGAATTGTAACTGCACTCTTAGCCATAATCTCAAGACCAATTTACATTGAGCTCTTATTATTAAATACTTAACTCATCTTCTCACGTTATTATTCTCGATACTCGCCAATTAAATTTAATTATTGATAATTTAATTGAATTGACAATTTTAAAATTTTCTTAAGACCTTCCGCTTAACTTATTTGATTACTAGATAATTAAATTTTACCTGTAGGATTTTGTCTAGTCAAAACTTATAAGCTTCTTTAAGGGGATATCGTCAATTCCAAACAATCGGAACGTGGATTCTGTCAATAATTAATATTCACCATGTAATTAATATTGCTATCCAACTTATCGGGACTATAGACTCGTAAAAGATCGCACACTCTAATGAATCAAAATAACGAATATTAAATATACGCAAATAATAATTATTTCAAAATTAAGAGCATAAGTATTCTTAATAACATTGGGCTGTGAATTAATTTATATAATCAGTATAAAATTAATTACTCAAATGTGGTCCTATTTAATACACAAAGTGTACTAGCACAGCGAGTCGGAATAATAGATGACGCTATTATCTGTTCTCCGTAACAAAGACTGGTCTTCTAAAACTCTGTGTTACAGTCGTACAGATGGTTTATCCATTTCTATCTAAGTTGTGAATAAAAATTTATATTCTGCAAGAACCTATAATCTGGTCTTTTGTATGCAAACTGTACTCTACACACCAGATTAAATACTGTGCAAAAGAAATGACAACCATGCATAATATTAAAGAAGTGATGTTGCATGCATTGCTCCTTAAGATTATCATAAAATAAAAAAAAAATTTTATTAAAATTAAATTAAATATTAAAACAAAATAAAATTCATGATTTTTAGTATATAATTCTGACACCTTAGTCCGCACTTGGCTTATACAAGCCACTCTCCCAATCCTCTCCCAACAAATGAGAGATGGAAGTAAGTTACTATCATTTTGCCAACTTCAATGGTACACTTTAAGAATCAATTTCTCATTCACTCATTAATAGTTTTGAACGCCACAAAATCTACGATTAAACTACTAATGAAGATAAACTAATTCGAACTTGAAATCATCTAAAAAGATTAATCCAATTCAAAGATATTTAGTTACAAAATTAACTAAAAATCACGTTCTAACTATTCAAAATCTACTTTTTTCCAACAATATTTGCACTACATTATTTATTTAATGTTATGTATTTGTGTCTTTTATTCTACATAATACACGATCTGGTGTGTAGAATTTGTCTTACGTACAGAAGATTAGATTATTATTTTTTATAGAATATAAGTTTTTTGTTTTAGGGTAATTACTTTTTATACTAATTGTATAAAATATTTTATACCTCATGATTATTCTGAGTTCTTATACTCTTAATTCTAAAATAATTCATAGGCACGTATAGTTAATGTTTACTATTTTGATTCACGAAAGAGCCAGATTTTTTTATAGGTTAATAAGGTCGATAAATTGGATGACAACATTACATGTAAAAGTACAAGTCAAAATAGGAAAACTACAGCTAGTCTTTTGCTACCACAGGAATCTAGGTCAACTCCACATGCTCACCTGAAAATTTTTTTTACAGCAAAATCCCATACCGTGAGCCGAATTCCAATAAAAAATAGACAATAAAATTATAAAGCATGCTATGCAATCATAAGCATACATACTCAACCATAGGAGCCGAAAAAGTTTCTCTCCTAAAATCACAAGTTTTCCATCATTCGAATTATGCATACCACCCTAACAGATATCATGCCACGGTTAAGAAAAAGCTGTAATAAAACAGTATGCTCCACTCGGGCCACACATCCGAGGAGAAAGATATAAATGAAATCCTATGTATCGACGCTGTCACACAAACAAATGTAACAACTATAGACTCCTGCCTATTACCCTAGTCTTGAACCGCTTAAGGCCTGCTAGGTAATGACAAGTTCTATATGGAGTTACAACAATAAAGCCACTCACGGGGCAACAGACTTCTTTACAGATTTCCACGACCGATGGACGAAACATAACCAAACCACGTTTACGGGAATTAACTCGAGGGACTGTAGCGAACCCACTATGCGCACGTTTTTTAATTTCTATCAAGGAGCAACAGAAGCCCAACTCAAAGCCACATACTGTCACGGTACATCTATGAAAAATTATTTAAAAATTCACCGTAGCTCAACTACAAAAATCCAAAAAATAATTTATACATCACATGTATAAAAAGAGATCCAATCCATCGACATGGAGATCTAAAATCATTTCCAACAAAACGTTTAAGAGTTGAGACTCAACTCCGAGGGTTAGCTCCAACTTCTAAAAATACATTTTTTACCATTTTTACAAACACCTAATTTTCAAACTTCTTTTTGAAAACTACGGATACCAACGCATCCAAATCATGTATAAATCGAGAAAGGCGTAAAATCCACTTTTTACCCAAAACCAAGTTTTAAAACATAAAAATCACATTTGATGTATTTTTTACCCAGTGAAAACACGTATAACTGCATATGTGAGACCCTGACCTGTTTTTCTTTTTCGACATTTTTTGACGCGCGCTAAGTGTTTTTGTTTTAGCATGTTTTTATGCTTTCAGATGCATGATCGGGTTTTGATATGCATGCGGAATAGGTTCCCAGGGCTGTGGGGTGTTACGGTGCGAATTTTGGAAAATTTTGAAAAAAAAATTATTTTGAAGGCCTATAAATATATGGAGTTAGATATTTTTAAAAAATATTTTTAAAACTTCTTCACTAAGTTTTCTCCAAATTCTCTCTACCTTTTCTCTAACTTCTCGGGGGCCCGCGGCTCGATTCTCGATGATCCAACTGCCGATCTTTGTTATTGGCACGGTGGGCTACGCAACCATTCGATCAGAATTTGATTCCAGCGAAGCTCGATTTTGCACGTGGTTCGAGTTGCTGAGTTTTTAATTCACCGAGGTAGGATCCTAGACTTTCATGTCTTATAAGGGTGCTACATGTAATTGTGTGTGTTGTTAGCGGTTAGATTATTGTAGATTTGATCTTGTTTAAAAGTTGGGTTTTTGGATTTAAAACCTATTTTTGTTGGTTTCGGTGGATGGAATCGGGTATCGGGAGTTTCTTTTGAGATCTTAATGCTAGACCTGGGCGTGTGTATGTCCGAGGGTGTTGAATTGGTGTTTGGAGGCGTTGATTTGAGGTTTGGAGGCTTGAACCCGTTGCTCAAAAATGGTATTCGCCCTAGTTCAGTTGACCGAACTTATGAGTTCAGTCGACTGGATCTTGGATCTTGAGTTCGGTCGACTGGACCTTGAGGGTCAGCCGACTAGACTTTGCTTTGAGGCATTTTTTGTGGTTTTCAAGGCATTTTTTGTGGTTTCCAAGGCATTCTTCGTGGTTTCCAGTGTGTTGTTCAATCGACTGGGGGTTGGGTCCAATTGACTGAAGTGCTGGAGTGTGTTTTTTGGTGGTTCGGTGGTTAGATTTTTGTTCCTAATCGGTGTCTTATGGTATTCAATTGATTAATTTATGGGATTAGTTAATTCAAATATATGTGGATCCCTTTTAGGGTTTGGTTGGTCGTGTGGTGGTTCGGGGTTCGTGTCTTGATCCCGGGTGCTTGTTTAGATGCTGTTCTTGGGTTGACGTGCATGGTTAGGTTTGGGTGTTGTGGCATGGTTGTGTACATGACGGTTAAGCACGGGAAGTGTGAGTCCGTGGTTTGGTTTTAATGTGGGGTTTTGGTGAGAACCAGGTTTGCAGGTTTGGTGCTAGCCTTTAGTTAGGTCAAGTTCTATAGGTTTGTTGTTCGTGTTGGCTTATGTAAGCATCATGGGTCCAGGTGTGTGGGTGTCGGGTTACGTGGTGGGTGGCATCGTGGTGTGAGGCTATATGTGGCTGTGTGCATTGATAACTCTAGTTTATTTATGTACGAAATATGTAAGTGGATTACATGGCTTTGACATCATTACGTGTAATGTGGTTTATACTTTAAAAGTCAGAGGTTTTATAGGCATGTATATGTGGGTTCTGATGAACGGATGCATGTGATGCATGTTGCATGGGTTGCAAGTGTTGTGTGGGTCGCGTGTGTAGCATGTGACGTGATTTGTGATACGTAGTGGTAGTACGTGATTTTATACATTTAAATCCTAGTTAGGTTATGCATAGTATATGAGAGTGTGATAGATGAACATGTGGTTCTGAAAATATAAACCCTGGTTAACTTGGCATGTGTGGGGCGGCAATCCTTCGGCTTGAGGCCGAGAAGATGCGTGTGTTGGGGCGGGAAGATGCGTGTGTTGGGGCGGCAGTCCTTCGGCTTGAGGCCGAGAAGATGCATGTGTTGGGGAGGCAGTCCCTCGGTTGGAGGTCGAGAAGATGCGTTGGGGCGGTGGTCCTTTGGCGAGAGGCCGAGAAGACGCATAAGTTGGGGCTGCAGTCCCTCAGGTTGAGCCCAAGAAGTTACATGGCTTGCATGAACTGCATTATAGGACGGATAGATCAATTTTTAAATTATTTTGAGATTCGTGTGAATCGCGATCTAAAACCGTTTTCAAATTATTTTCAAGGCTCCTGTGTGTGAGTCTAAAAATGGTTTGTATCCTCGCTTTCCCTTTGCATGTGAAAACTGTTTTAAAGGCTTGAAAGGGAGTCTAAACTACTCTTCATTTTTCTAGTATGCTTAGCTTATATTGCATGTGTTGTCTGGTATCTATTGAGCTTTAGCTCACGGGTGAGATTCTTGATTTTCTTCAGGTACCGATTGTTTGGGTTGATCCGGGTTGCTGAAGTGGTGGAAGAGCTGTAGTCTTTTTTTTTATTCTTTTTGTTACATGTATGTCGTTATATGTTTTCCGTCGTTAGAGCCGTGTAATGTAAGCCGTTTGACGTTTATATACAATGCATATATGGTTTATAATGAGAGTGTATTCTCAATTGGGTATCATGTTTGGCTATTTTTGGGTGTTTCACGTAATCCGGAGTTTGGGGCATGACAACATATAACACCCTTTAACAACACTAGGGTCTAGAGTCCTACCTCGGAGAGTTAAGAGCTCGATGTCTCAAAACTGAACGGCGTCAGAATGAGAATCCGACCGGATGAACGCGAAGCTTACGGCGTGTACAACAAGGATCCACAAACAAACTAACAAAAAGACCAAGTCCTAGGCCCTCAAAGCTAGAGAGAAGGCAGAGAAAAGGGGTAACTTAGCTTGGAAGAAAGGTTTAAACAAATATCACAGCCCGCTGGATATTTATAGAAACGGCAAAAAGGTACTGTCCAGTCAATCGAAACCCCATCTCCTGTCGACCGAACTCAAAATTCTCGGTCCAGTCGACTGGGCCAAGCCCTCCAGTCGACCGAACTGCTGGGCAGTGTGTTTTTCGATGGAAAATAGGTTTTTGGGTCTAAACACAAGCCAAACGAGCCTCAACTAAATCCTAAAAAGCGTAAAACACATTTACACATGCTGTTCTACAACTTTTAAACATAAACCATGCATCGAGGCTATTCATATACTGAAAGAAATATGTCAAATATATAAATAACTTAAAATGCAATGGTTCCGGGTCTCACAAAATCTATATTCCGACATAGGGAATGATAATACCATCTTGAAGAAGCTTATGGCCCTGAATAGATGAATTTGGTTTATTGACTTATTGGCTTATTTGACTTTGTAGAATTTTCATCTTTAGTGAATTTTTTAATCATTTGGTTGATCTATTATACTTTTTAAACTTCTCTCATTGAGACGAGCCGAAAAAATAAAAAAATTTGATCAAAATATAAAAAAAGTTCAGAAAATATGAAAATAAGCAAAAAATAAAGCCAATAAGCCATATTTGATGGTGCCAATAAGCCAATAAGCAACGTTTGGCCAAACATGGTCTATAAGTTTTGATGATGTCAAACCTTACAAGTGAATTTTGTATTCGACATATCCAATAAGTTAAGTAGAAAGTTTTTAAAAATTATAAGCGATCAATTAAATAAAATTATCAGTAATTTAATTTAATCGACAAGTATCTGTAATTTTAACGTAGGGTGATAAATAAGCATTTAATAATATAGAACTCGAAATTAATTTTTTGAGATAAGTTCGGGAGTGCAATTATAATTTTTTAGTGATACGAACTAAAATTTATGGAATTAGAAATTTAATTCAGATTGAATTAGGTTTTCCTAATTACATAAGGAACTCAAATCTTATTAACTCCTCATGTCCTTATTGTAGCCTATTTATATGTGCCTTAACCTCTCTAGCAGCTAGGGTTTTGGTATTCTCGTGCTATTGAAATAGTGGCAGTCGAAAGAGGGAGTGATTGAAGATCATGAAAATCAAAGCCCTTTGTTTGTGATGATACATACGAGAATACAGTAGAAGACTTAAGATGCAATCGAGTTCTTGTTCGTGTGCATCAATGCTGCAGTTTTCTATTTGTGCTGAGAGAAAATCAAACCAGAGAGATATCGAAGGTGTAACCATCGTTCCGTAATGTAGGAATTTAATTCGGTTCTCATTATTTTTTGTATAATTCATATGCATTGTCATTGGATCTTGAGATGCAGTTTCTCAATAGTAGTAGTGTATGCTAGGTTTCAAATAGGAAGCTCGCGGTCATCGACTTTATACTTAGTGGACACTAGCTTTTTGTTTTGAAACCTAACAATCGCCACTTCTTATGCAGTGATCGCTAGGTCTCCCATACTCGGGAACAGTTTTGCCAATTCAAATTTTCTTTCCTTGTCTCACTTTTGGAAGCATTCTATGTATCCACAAGGTCAATAAACCCTTCGCCAAGCACCTTAAGCCTATAAATTAAACCTTACACCATCCTTTACAAGGACCAAACCCCTTGGAGAATCGTGTTTTTGACACTCACACCCATGTTTGACTATTTTCCATATTATCGATTTAAGTTTTATTAGTTCGTAGTCAAGGAAAGAGATTCCTACGTGATTTCGGGTTATCTCTAATTCTACATAGCTTGAAGGGATTCTCTAACGGACATCAATTAAAAGTCTTGACTGATTTCCAATCAAGAGGTATATTTTTCATTTATTTAAAGTTTAACTAGTATTGTGACACCCAGATTTTTACCTCTTAAGTACTTATTGTTAATAGGAAGTGTTAAGAATTTAAGGAGAAATAACCATGACTAAGAAGATGGTTTAAGAAGTTAGAAAACCTCTTCAATAAGGATGTTGTAAAGACCCGTCTTTTTCCAAACCAAGGTAGAAACCCTAACAATGACTGCAACGACTCACGTTAGTCATGAAACCTTTATTAGGAACATATACTAAAAGTTATACCTTTGCATAATGAATTTTGGTATTTATCTTAATTATTAATGAAATTTGTTATTTTTATTTTAATGATAATCTATATGAACAATATTTATATTGCATTATTTATTTAATATTATGCATGTGTGTCTTTTATTCTACATAGTAGATGATTTAGAGTGTAAAGTTCAGTTTACATAAAGAAGATCACATTATCGATTCTTGTAAAATATAAGCCTTTTGTTCATAGTCTTAGATATAAGCGAACACACTCTCGGTAGGACTGTAACACAATATTTTAATAGGTTTGTCTTGATTATGTGAAATGGTATAGTTTCAATTCATTATACTAATACGCTTTGCCTATATTGAATAGAATCGTGTTGGGGTAATTGTTTTTATACTTACTGTATGAAATAATTAATACACAATGATTATTATGAGTACTTATATTCTTATTCTCAAAATAATTAATAGGCACATATATTTAGTATATGTTATTTTGATTCATAAAAGATTGAAATCTTTTATAGGTCAATAATCTCGATGAATTGAATAAAGGCGGTACGTGTATATTGAATATTACCTATTAACGAAATTCACGTCTCGGTATAGGAAATGAAGATACCCCCTTTAGGAAGCCTACAAGTCTTGATTATGTCAAACCTTGTAGATAAATTTTGTATCCAACATATCAAATAAGTTAATTGAAAAATCTTAAGAAATTATAAGTGGTCGATTAAAAAAAATTGTCAGTATTTTAATTTAATCAACAGCTATCTATAATCTGAATGTAATGAGATAAATAAGTATTTAATAACATGGAGCTCAAAATTTATTTTTGAGATAAGACCAGAAATGTAATTATAATTTTTTAGTGGTATGAATTATAATTTATGAAATTATAAATTTAATTCGGATTGAATTAGGTTTTTTTTATTACCTAAGGAGCTCAAAACTTATTTACTTCCCAGTCTCTACTGTTGTTTATATATATATGCGTCATAACTCTCTTGGGCTAGGGTTTTCAATATTTTCCTGATATTGGGAAGAGGCAGCTGAGTTAAGGTTAGGTCACGAAATTCAGAACCCACTCTCTGATCGTGACCAAGCATACGGAAATGTGGCAGAAAACTCGAGGCGTAGTCTAGTTCCTGCTAATGGGCATCTATTTGACAAATTATTGTTCGAGTGCTGAGATGAGATAAATCAATGAAATTTTGTGAGACCCAATCCAGTGTTGAATTTATATAATTAAATGTTTAGATGGTAGTCAACCTGTATGGTATTAATTTTGAACGGATATGCTTGTTATATAAATGTGTGGCCAATGAGCCCGGTAGTTTTTTAATAAACTTTGTTAGACACACCTGTGTGCGTGGAGACCCGATAAATTTAATTCGGGGATAATTTTAAAATTCAGTGATTTGTGAGAAATTAATTTTAACGTCCTGTTGATTTATCAATATTAATTTTAATTTTAATTTTTAATGCATAAATGTGAATTAAAAATATATCATAGAGCAAAATGTTGAATTTTAGTGCTTGTGAGTGGAGGGTGGGCCCCACCCCCAAATGTCTTCTCTTGGAAGATTGCTTGGAAGACCAAATCTTCCACTCCTCCTCCCCTCAATGTCTCTCATCTCACTCTCTCTCTCTCTCTCTCTCTCATCTCTCTCTTCCTCTCTCCAAACTCCATTTGAAACCCCGAGCCTTCTTTTCATTTTAATAGTCTTGGACTTGGGATTAATCAAAACCATAAGAACAAACGTTGCTCTACTCGACGAGAACTCTAACTCCAACCGATTGGATTTTTGATTTGGTGAATTTGAGTGTTTAGGTGGTGTTAAAGTTTTGAGTTTTAACTCACCGAGGTAGGATGCTCGACTAATCTTGAATAAATTTCATAGATATGTGATTATTTGCTCTCATTGGACTAAGATATTATGAAATCTCTCTTTACTTTGAAAACCCTAGATCTAAGGTGCTAGAAAATTGATAATTGGGTGTGGTTAAGTGAGAATTTGTGAAATTAAGTGAGTTATGGAAAGTTAAGTGTTGATAGATGTTGAAATTGATTTTAATTTGAAAACCTTAGCTAAAGGGTGAGATTTAAATTTTGGATTTGGGTGTGTTTATGGAGTTTGAAGAAGAGGTTGTGAAATGAATTTGGGTGAAGTGGGGTTATGGGCGTGTTGAGATGTGGTGAGATTTGTGAATGTGTTGAATTCTAGCTTTATTGGGGAAAAGTTAGAGATTGTAGATTTAATGTAAAGAATTGTGGGTTTGGTATGTATATTGGGAGGTTTTGGAATGAGTTTTTAATTATAATTTCATGGTTTAAAGTTGTTTTTCATAACATTTTATATCTTAGAACTCATTTTCTTGAGAAAAGTTTTGGTTTGAAACTTAGTGTTCAAAAACAGGGTATTTCTAGTTTGTTCTCGGGTAAGCGACCGTTCGAGCGGTCCTGAGTCTGCTCGAGTGGTCTATTATTAGAGATGGACTATTTTGTCTCGGCCAGGTAGCTGCTCGAATGGTGGTGAGTCTGCTCGAGCAGACTCACCTGGGTTGGGTACACACTTTTGGTTCCTAAAATAAAAAGTATCCTTTTATCCGAGTTCTGTTATGGGACCCCTTTTGTTCAAATTAAAGCCCTGAGAGTCTTCTTTTATATGGTTTAACTCTCCGTTCGAAAATTGTTTTGAATCAAATGGCTTGATGTAGAGCAATGGATAAAAAGTGGGTTTTTCTTAAAAGTTTTCCTTGGAGAGTTCGATGTATCGTAATGGGTTTCCATGGAAGGGTTCACGTGCCCTAGATTTGAGGGTTGAAATGCGAGATGGTGATAGTATGGAGTGACTCAGAATTCTAATTATAAATAATGGGTTGAAGGTTTGGGACTCGTTTGGAGTTTGTTTGGATGTGAAAGTTGAGTTTCAGTGGGAACCTAAGTAATTTGGAGTTTTGTTTGAAACATTATGTATTTTCAATATGAAAAAATAGACCCATGTTTGGGAGCTTAATCATAGGTCCATGTTGAAATTGAATTTAACTTGAGTGTTGGTAGTCATTCTAATCCTTGAAATGTTATCTTTCAAATATTTGGGACACATATAATTGAATTGGAGTTCTTGGTACCAAATCATATTGGATATAAAAATTGAGAAGATCTGAATTTGCGTGTTATGATTTGGATGAGTTGCTATGTCATGTGGAGACCCAACATATTTTTAATTTATTTCATTAATGTAACTAAATTAACGGTGATAATTTCTAATAACAAATATTGCAATTGGTATGTGGTCAGCATGTGTAGAGACCCTCGGGAATTAAATTGAGATTAATTCCATGATGTCACAAAATTTTTATAAGATGATTTTAATTTAACTTGAGATTAAAAAGGTAAGACTAATTGATTGGTATGGGTTTATGTAAATATAGAGATATATTAATTTTAATGGTGGAACCCACTTGGTATTGGGCAAAAAAAATATAAAAAAAACAACAAATGGAGGGAATTTCTCCCTGGCATCTCTCCCTTCCGCTTCTTCTTCTTTTATTTTTTTTCCCTTTCCTCCATTGATGTGCTCAATTGTCACGTCCCAAACCTGGGTCACATGAACTCGCACACACCATCTCACATTACCACACTTGAGGAAAACTTTTTTAGAGAATAGTGTTTTAATCAACCAAAACTCAAGCCCAAACAGCAGCTTGATCCCCTTGAGCGGCCAATTGCCCGATACCACCATACTGATTTTGCCTCACTCATTGCTCGAGCGAATCCCCGTTCCGCTCGAGCGCCCACAAACCAGAGGGAAATTTGCAATTTTCTATTCTAGAACCCAAATACTTAGTTCTACTCATTATCAAGCCTCTTTACCCTTTTATAGAATCAAATTTTAATTGTCATCCATTACCATTCAACTAGCCAACTTTCACATATATGAATCAAACTTTGTAATTATTCTAAGTATAAAAACTTAAAATTTCGACAGTCTCTTTTGTTTTTCGAATTATCCCACTTATACAACTTGTTAAACTCAAGCAGTACACGAAATTCTCAAGCATCGCCTAAATCTCAATACCCAATCACAATTTAAGTTACATGATAACTAACATTCTTCATTTCATTACTATTGCATTCAAATTCATAAAAATTAAATCATGCATGAATTTCACTAAATTCGTATACTAATTACATTCATCTAAAAGGAATTCATTTCTTATAAAGAACTCAAATACAAGTTTAAAGAACAATTTCTTCTACATAGCATATGCATGACATTTATTTAAGAATTTCCACAGTTGCTTTACAACTGACAGAATGAACAAATTTCAATTTTTAAGTTCAAGGCATGCATTCCAACATTTTTTTTCAAGGTTTAAACCATAAGCAAGCATCCTTTCACGCTTCACCTTTGTCATTAGAACTTGTAAAAGATGAAATTCAACATACATGAGCCGAAACTCGTAGAATAATGACTAAAAAGGATATTATGCATAATATGTAAAGTGTAAATGAATATGCCATAATGCAAATCAACTTTCAAATTGTTTTCATACCCGAGCAATAACACACGCATCTTTTAAGTTAAGGGAAAGATATCAACCTATCCTCATCCCAATATCTTATCATAACCAATTTTCCATTAATTTCAAGTATACTTTTTTACATACTAGACAACATTGTCAACAACACACATAACTTGTATTCAAATTTTCATCATTCTAATTTCTGTTTCATCATCCTGTTGTCTCTTTTAATTTATTACACTAATACCAAACCAATATCACCACAACATCAGTCGTGTAACTATCACAATTTCTCATTAATTACTCACACACACACACACACACACACACACACACTTCATATCTTGGTTCCCATTATTTGTTTCTCTTTCACAATGTTAAATTATCTTTTATCTTTATTAATTTCCCAATTTTCAAGTTCACTTGCATTTATCTCTTTTAATGGTACACCCAAATACCCATCCACATAAACCTTTGGTGATACATTTTCAATTCAGTTTCTTTCAAACTCATTATTTCTCTAACCAACAGCCCTTTATCTCACCGGGTCGAACATAAAAGTATATATACTAATCATATACTCAAAGCTCATTTTACGGGCCTCGCCCGAGGGAACACGACACCCAAAGCACAAATTTTCAGGGGCTAACTCGACGGGAACGACACCCAGCTTACACAAGTTTTCGGTATTTCATCGCAGAGCTGTTCAAGCCCAACTTATTCACATACCAAGCCATCTTCGATTTCCCTAAGGAACACCCGGGAGGCGACCCGATACCAAAGCAATACCAAATCATTTCGGTTTCCCGAAGGAACCTCCCGAGAGGCGACCCGATACCAAAGCAATACCAAATCATTTCGGTTTCCCGAAGGAACACCCGAGAGGCGACCCGATACCAAATCGTTACCAAACCATTTCTTTATCTCTTGCATTATTTCACTTTTCAATCCGATATCATAAATTTCAAACACATTATCGTCAATTCATCATTGGTTCCATATTCAATTTACCATACATTATTCATCACTTTATTTCATTCACTTAGCCATGGAAAGTAGCATCCCACATCAATCCATTACACCATTATACTTTATAAAACCATAATGATATCTAATCACATTCATTTCATATAATGAATCTCCAAAACTCAAGTGAAATCTCAACACATCACATAACTAGATTTGAATTACTCTCAATTTCATGGTCTCATCATTCACATGCAAATATTTCAAATACAAAGATCCAAACCCACCAATTTTGTTCAACCTCATTGAAGTTAATGCATTCCGATCACTTTTCATAGAGTTTTACTCACTCGCTTTGTCACGCCTCAAACTCCGGATCACGTGAAACACCCACAAACAACCAAACATAACACCTAACCCGACAATACACTCTCAATATAAAACATGCATGCATTGTATACAACCGTCAAAAGGCTTACATTACACGGTTCCAACACCAGAAAAACATATAAATATACATGATACAGGAAGAACAAAATGGAAGACTACAGATCTTCTGTCTCTCCAGCAACCCTGAGTCAGCCCGCATGACTGGTACTTGAAAAACATTTCAAATCCCACACCGTGAGCCAAAACACAGCAGAAACTAGGCAACACATTAAGTATAAGCAAAACATGCTAGAAAAACGAGGTGCAATTTTTGACTCTCTTTGAAGCCTTGAAAACGGTTTGAAACGATTTTTATGTCACGACACACACACGGGTCATAAAAATAGTTTAAAATTGGTTCAATCCGTCCCACAAAACATTACATGCAATCCATGATCCATACAACCAGCCCTCACATGCCACAATAATAGTCTTAACACTTAGATAAAGATTTGTACTCAAACACACATTTCCGTAATAAAATCGTATACTACGGGATAAAATCGTAGACCATGAGGTAAAACCGTACATCACAGGATAACACTGAATACTACGGGATCACACTGAATCAACAGGATAACACTGAATACTACGGGACAACACTGAATAAACATATGCATTACTAAACCAGGATTTAAATGCATAAAGCCTCGTATAAACATTACGTTTCACATAACCACGTCACGTGCTTACACGTACGACAATAAAAGCCATGCAACTCACCAACGTAATCCAGATATAAATAAAATAGAGTTATAAATGTACATAGCCAAGTATAACTTCACATCATGACGCCACCCGCCACATGACCCGACATCCACTCACATGGACAACCAACAATCCACAGAACCAATCCTAACCCGAAGGCCAACACTAAACCCTTCAAACCACGAGTTCACAAAACACCACATTTTCTCCAAAAAGAACCACGGGCCCAAACACTCCCCACACCCAACAAAGAAAAAACACCACACACTTAACTGTGCACCAACACCCACATCAAAACCATGCACGTCACCCCCGAGGACGGCATCTAAACAAATACCCGAGGCCACGACACGACCCCTGAAGCCATAACACGACCAACAAAACCCCAAAAAGAATCCAATAGTATTTCAATCGATTAATCCCATATATTAATCAACTGAATACTGTTAGAAACCAATTGAAAACCAGGGACCCAACGACCAACCA
>JAUMHN010091625.1:0-49786 GCA_032360265.1 Heliamphora ciliata
ATAAATGTGTTTTCAAAAGAGAGTTTGAGAAGAAAAAGAAAATGAAGAAGAAGTTTGTAAAAAGAAAAAGATGCCAAATGAAAATGTTAGAAAATGTTTGTTTAAACTATTAAAAGAAAACCTGACTATTCATATTTTATATTTAAAACAAAAGGAAAAGCAAGCAAAAGAAATAGAAATTACATTTTAAGAATGAGGGTGAGATTTAAAAACTTTTTATGATTTTTGAGTTTAATAAAAAAAAAAGAAAGATATGATGAGATAAAATGTCATGAAAAGAAAATAAAATTTTAAAAAAAAAAAAATTTAAAGATAAAATAGGTACTAACATTAAAAGAAAAGAAATACTAATCAAATTAATACTAGAAGAAAAATAAAATGGAATGTTATGAGAAAATTTAAAGTTAGTGATAAAGAGAAGAAAAAGAAAAATAAAAAAAAAATGTTAGCAAAAGAAACTACATCACCATTAAAAGAAAAAGATAGAAAATAAAAGTTAGAAAAAAAATAAATAAAATAGAGCATTAGTATTAAAGAAAAGAAAAGAAGACTTAAAAAGAAGAAAAGAAATTAAAACTACATTACAAGAAAAGAAATAAGATGCTAAAAAAGAAAATTACACTACTATTAAAGGAAAGAAAATAAAAATTAGAAAAGAAATGTTAAGCTTAAAAATAAAATAAGATGAGGCATTAAACTAATATTACCAAAAAAGAAAAGAAAATGAACTAGAACACTATTAAAGGAAAATTAGACTAATTAAAGGAAAATAAAATAAAATAAAAAGTTAGAAAATTAAATTAATACTAGAAAGATAAAAGAAATTAAAATAGCTATTTAACGTAAATAAGAAATGTAGTATTAATTACTATATTCACATAAGTGTAAGTGCATTATTGTAACAATTAGCAACATCAATTAGTTGTAATTGTAAGAAAATTTTAGCATTAAATTGATGAAGCAATAAAAAAAAAACAATGTATTTAGTGTGGACGTATAAACTAAGAAATTAATTAAAACAACTAAACTAAATAAAGCAACTTAAACAATAAACAATATTAACTACTAGAATAAAGGAAATATGCTAATTAAAATTGAAAATTAACCCGATCACTCCAAGAGAGAAGAAATGAAGTTTAGAAAGTTCAGGGGTCTAAGCGTGGTACCTAGATTGTCGAGGAATCCTCAAATCGGGAATGTGCCTCAACAACTCAACCCTCAGGTGGTGATCCAAGCAGGGCTTCAATGTAGGTATTGGAAGTTTGAGACTCGATATCTCGGCAGGGCTTCAGCGTCAGGGCCCGAAATTGCTTGGTGTCTCGACATAGTTTTACTCTCAAAACCTTTCCCTCATTTTTTATGTCCTTGAAAACGTACCAAAGGTACGATGCTTATAGAGTTATTCAGCCAATAAGATGTTGCCACGTTTTTGGGACACGTCATGCCATTTGGAGTTGACGGTTGCCACAATGAAAGTTGGCAGTCGCCATGTTTTCGAATTTTTATCGAGCTGCCTATGTACCCATTTTGCTTGGGATCAGACCAAAACGTAGTTCATGGAGCAAAATCCAAGGATGCAATATAAGATTAATCATGATGCATGACAGGTACAACGTAATGCAAACATGTATAATGAGAAAGATATCAATCAGTTTTAGGTCGTGAAATGACCGATAGGTCAGTTTAGGGTCATGAGGATGACCGAAGAGTCAGTTTAAGGTCATGAGGAGGACTGAGGAGGACTGAGGAGTCAGTTTAGGGTCATGAGGTGGACCGACGAGTCAGTTATCAAATTAATAGGTCGAGTTAAGACCTACAATTTCGGGGTGAGATGCAAGTTAATAGCCAAGTTACGGCTTAAACCTGAATTTATTGGAATGAGAAAACACCTCCAAAAGATAAGGGTTTAAAATACATGAAATTATTTTTGGAATTATTTCTAAACACACAAAATTTTCTCGAAGTATTTTTAAAAAACACCCGAGATTTCAAAATCATTTTTTTCTTCTTTCTTCTTTCTTAGGAAAATAATTAAAGATTTTATGTTTCTTGAAAATTATTATATTATTATTATATTTCTTTTTTCGCTAATAAGAGAAAGTATTTTAACACATTAGTAAAATATTTACAGAAAGAAAATAAATGCACTCGAGCAATAAAAAAATAAAATATACATTAAAAATGCCCCAAACCGTCCCTTAAATCCTAAAATGTCATCATGATAAACTGACATAGGGCCGCCAACTTTGGAGTTGGCGGTTGTCGAGACGGGATTGACGTGACGGTTGACGTGTTGGCGGCCGCCTAGACCAAATCCCTCTGATACGGTGATCGCTGGATGGAAACACCTACGACATGGCGGTCGCCGTGTGTCTGTTCAGGAAACTAATGGTCGCCATAACCGAAGGTGGCGGCCGCCACCTTTAAACGCGCATAAGGCTCCAAGGGGCGCTGGGTGCGGTTCATTCATTCAGTTCTTCCTCTCTCTAGCTCTCTTGCTCTCTTAGACTCTCTCTACCACGCAGCCCACTGCTGCGATGCATGCCCTTGTTCTTGAGGCGGAGCGTTCCTCCCGCCAGGCTGCTGAGGAGGAGGCACGAGCAGCTGCTGAGGCACAGGCTGCCGCGGATGCTGTTGCTGAGGCCGCCGTGACCGATTTCTTAGATCCTGATGCTGGAGAGGGTCATTCGACACCCTTCGACCCACATACATATGCTCCACTGCCCCATCGAGTGGTACCACGCGGGATGAGACGCTATGAGCCTCCAGCCGACGCTGTTGCAGCCGATGTTCTTCTACGGGAGCCCAACCACCATATGTCTCGCCAGCGCCCATCGGTAGGTATTCTGTCTTCAATGTTTTAATACAAAAGCATGATATATCAAACGTAGACGCATACTTAGGTTCCCTCAAATGATGTGATGATGATAAATGGTGGTTTATTTTGATGATGGTATGGATGATGATTGATGATGATTTGATGTGTTTGATGAATGACTTAGTTTAGGCACCTATACGATGGAGATTAAAACAGTAATAACACTTAGAATTTTGAACAAACAATGAAAGGGAAGGGCGATTATTTTAATAAAAGAAAACACCAAATAAAATGTTTGAATTTTTTAATTTTAATTTTTATTTTAAGGAAAAACACAAAACTAGGGAGGAATTTTTGTTTTTATTTTTGGGGCATGAAAACTAAGGGAATAACATTTATCAAAATTTTAGAAAATTGGAGGCAATTTTGTCAAAAATTTCTAAAAAGTTAAAAAAAAAATTCACAAACTCTAGCGATTTAATGGGCATTTTAAAGAGAAAATCAATGAAATTTTTTAAAAGTTCTAGAAAATTTAAAAAAAAAATGATCTGAAAAGTTTTTTTTTTTGAAAAATTTGAAAATTTGTTCAAAAATCTTTATAAATTATTCAAAAGTTTTAGAGAATTGGGGCAGTTTTTTTTATTTTAGAAAATCAAGCAAAATTCTTGACATTTAAGGAAATTTTTTAAAAAATTGAGAAATTTTTTTAGAAATGTTTAGAAATTCCTAGAAACTTTTAAAAAATTCTAGAAAATTAAGAAAATTTTTGAAAAATTCTAGAAAATCTTAGAAATTTTTTAGAAAAATCCTAGAAAAAATAAAATCTTAAATATTTTTAGAAAATCTTAGATAATTAAGGAAACATTTTGGAAAATTTTAGAAATTTTTAGAAAATCCTAGAAAATTAAGAAAAATTTTGAAGAATTCTAAAAATTTTTAGAAAATCTTAGATAATTATGAAAAAGTTTGAAAAATTCTAGAAAATTTTAGAAAGTCTTAGAAAATTAAGGATAATTTTGAAAATTTTTAATTTTTTTTAGAAAAATCTTTGATAATTTTAGAAAATCAGGGCAAAAAGGGAAAAACACAAATATTTGAGGGAATTTTTTTAAGGAGATTTGCCCGGCGTACCAAGGTTTAGGGTTCCTAGTTTTCTAGACCTTGAGAGAACCGAATGGTCGTTACTTACACACGAACCTAGGGTTTTACTTTCAGAAATCTTTCTGCACTTTGCTTGCTTGATCTGTTCTTTATACATTCTCTGCCCATTTTTTTTCTTTTTAGGTTGGTCATTATGTTCGAGCTTTCGGAGGTTCTGCCTCCGGAGAGGTATTGGAGTGGTATGATGCCCTCCCTACTCCTAGCTGGGCCATTATTGATGCCTCCGGCTTTGCTCAATTCATACCCCTATTGGGTAGGACGAGGAATGATCGGGTCTGGCTGATGGCCCTAGCGGAGCAGTGGTGGAATACCACAAATACCTTCCACTTTACTTCCTTCGAGGCAACTCTGACTCCTCTAGATTTCGCACTGATCACTGGCATCCGGTTTGGAGGGGCTCCCATCCTGTTTGATGCATCCATAGCTCAGTCGACTGATGCACTGTTGTATTTCGTCGGGGCCGTTCATGCTCAAATGGATCACGACAGAGTCAAATACACCTGGTTCTTCGAGCGATTTAGACATTTTCAGTGCACCGAGCCCCGCCACTTCAAGTGGGTCGCCTAGGGTTTTCTTACGTATATGTTCGGTACCTCATTGTTCTCGAACAAGGAGAATACCGTTCATTTGCACTACTTGGGCGGACTTGTTTGTCTTGACCGGGTTGCTACTTATGATTGGGGAGGAGCCGCGCTGGCGACACTTTACAGCTTCATGTGGACTTTGACCCGGTTTCCCTAGGAGCATAGCATCGGGGGATACTGTAGGGTTTGAGAGGTATGATTTAATTTTCTGCGCTTTATCCATTCATTTCTGTAATATGTTATTATCTTCTTGCTTACATCTTCTTCTTTGCAGTTGTGGACTTACGAGTTCCTCGGGCTTCACGTCTTGGCGAACTCCTCAGCGAACTCTCTGGTCATTCCTCATGCAGCCCGGTGGTCCCAAGGGCTAAAGGGGAAGAAGGCCGGGGGGAAAGACATCGACCGGTTTCAGGTCTTGCTGGACCGGCTGACTCCCGACCAGGTATCTTTATTTACTGCTTACTATTATGTATACTGCTTTCTTATACCGCTCACTACACTGTACTGCACCGCAATGTACTGTTCATCATACTGTATAGCTTACTGTTCCTTGCATTGTACTATACTTTGAACTATTGTAGGTCCACTGGGATGTCTGGAGGGGCGTAGAGGATCGGGCCGGCGCAAATTTGATGCGCAGTTAGGATATCACTCCCAGGCGGATCCTGTTGGAGGGTCCATTTGGATGGGAGTACTATCTAGGAGAGCGAGTGGTTCGCCAGTCGCTCGGCCTAGATCACTTTCGGATCCCAGGGTTCCTCCAGCCTGTATGCGCTGGACTGAGCATCTGAGCAGGGTTGATCTTCTCTTCGAGCTGGTGGGGACTCCCGCTACTGAGCTACTGGTGACAGAGGGAGATTACACTGCCTGGGCCCGGGCCCATTTACTTAGTCCATTAGGACCCGGCCCGATTGTCCTAGGTGGCAGGAGGCGGAGACACATGCCGAAGGCTGCTGATGCTGGCGCTAATGCTGCAGCGGGAGCTGGAGCTGCTGCTACTACTGGGGTGAGGGGGCCAGAGATCTCATGGGATATCCAGACCGTTGTATACGGCTTTCCTTTCTCTTTACCAGTCCCTGTTCCGCCAGTGCCATAGTTTAGGTATCGGCCAGGTTAATCTACTACCCTTCCTTCAGTCACCTGTTCTTTTTATCTGTCTAGTTTTCTTGAACCGTTCTCTTTTGTAGGTTGATCAGGCTTGGTTAGACTGTACGATGCTGATGGTCACCGGCTTGAAGGTACTGGTTCGACAAATGGATGTCTCGATGCGGGGAGCCGACATCGCTTTCACACCAATAGCCGTTGTGAGTAGCTTGCGTGTTCTTTTCAATTTTTCTGCATTTTTCTGTCTTTATTCCTCTCTGAGTTTTGCTTCTCTCTTGATAGCCTCCAGCTCCGCCTACCGGCATAGTGCCGCCACAGGGTCCAGTTGGGCCTCCTGCTCCAGCTCCAGCACCAGCCCCAGCCCCGGTTAGAGGCCGTGGTTCCCGGGCATCGTCTCGGGCTCGTTCCAGAGGGTTAGTCTCATCTGCTAGGAGTCGATCCAGAGTTGTCTCTTCCTCTGGCAGTGACGACGGTGATGACTTTGACAGACTTTTTGAGGATGACAGCTCGGAGGAGGCCGGCCCTTCTCATCGAGTCCTCTTGAGGCACATATGAGAGAGAGAGAGAGCTTCCCTCTTCCCAGTTTTACTTATTTTCTGATACATTTATTTTGATAGGCCTGCGTGCCCTAGTTTGATACATTTATATACATTTATCTGCTCCATGGGCTTGTGTGCCCCAGTTTACTGTTTATTGGGCCTAAGTGCCTCGGTTTTTACTATGACATATTCAAGATGCATTTTGGGCCTTAGTACCATTTATTACTTTTTCTGTTCAACTGTTGCATGATTTTTCTTTATCTGCTGTTCAAACTTCCTTGGATGCATAATTCAAATACCACAAATTTATACAGATCACGCAAACTGCAAACTGACACACACTCTCCATGTTCAAATATGGCGGTCGCCGTAATACAACATGGCGGTCGCCACTTACAAGGAGGCTGATATGGCGGTTGCTATTTTCAACATGGCAGTCGCCTGGTCAAAGGGCTGATGTCACTGTACTATACTTTTTAGAGTTGGCAGTCGCCAGTTCCAAGATGGCAGTCGCCACATTGATTGTTCTTTTTGCCAAAATTTTGATTTCTCGCCCTTTTCTGCCTTATAAATACAGCACTGGAGACCTCATTTTCTATTACTCTGACTTAAATGGCTTATTCCCTTTCTGCATGGGTTGCGGCATTTTTTCATGTCGAGCGTTTGAACTTTACCCCTTTCAGTATCAACTCTTTATTTCCTCTCATGACTGTGAAGACTTATGGTCCTTTGTTGGAAGTTGCTGCCCGGTTATGGGATCCTCAGTCTTGTGTCTTTTGGTTCGGCCTTGAAGAGTTATGCTCCACTGTGGAGGAGTTTGCTGCTATCCTGGACTTGGCTTTGCGGAGTCCTGTCGTTGTTCCCACTTTCTCCTTTTCTGCTTGGCAACAGGTGATGCAACTGTGTGGCCTGTCTAAGATGGAGGCCTCTTTTCTAACATCGGGTGACTACCTTAACATTCCCTGGATCATTGACAGATTCCGTCCTACCGGTGACCTTAGCGACCTTGTCTTTCAGGTGCGACGTCGTTATGCTCTTTGCTTCTGTCTTCTTGCTCAGCATCTTCTCATTCCTTTTGACGGGCGAGTTAACTGTGCCTTGGTTGACATTGCTAGTCAAATGTGGATGGGGAAGGATTTTGTGCCACTTGTCTTAGCCGATACACTGCTGGGCCTAGATGCTGTTCATTGGGGTGAAACCACTACTTTTGCTGGCAGTCCTTTGCTTCTTCAGGTGAGCCCAAGACCTCTCTCTTTATCAAAACTTTTTGCCAGGCCTTTCCCTTACCGATCTAACTTTCACTATAGATCTGGCTAATGGAGAAAGTGAATCTTGTACAGAAGCCACCTACTGATAGACACAGTGCTGCAGCTTTCCTCTATTGCCCCTATTATCAGATATGTGACACCGAAGCAACCTGGCGGCAGTACCTTTCTTCTCTGACTCGTCCAGATATTACTTGGCAGTGCCCCTGGTGGCGGATCTCTGCCATGACCTCGGCCACCATGGATCACCCTAGTGTTTTTCTTGTTGGTCTGCGTCATACTACTTTCTATTGTCCCCATAGGATCATGCAGCAGTTCGGTCGCAGTCAGATCATCCCTCACAACATCCGAGGCCGTTTATCTTCATCTGTACTACGGGCCCCGTTTTTGACATTGTATCAGAAGGCCTGGCCATCCCGCTCATTGATGGAGATGCAGGAGCTGCAATGTTTCGAGTTTTCTGCTGAGTACAAGACATTGCTAACACAAGACAGGGAGAAGAAGGATAAAGAAGAGGGAAAACAGGCAGCGAAAAGGAGAAAGATTTGAGGCCTCCTACTTTGTTTTAGAAAATTACATAACTTTTATCTTTATTCTGTAGAGTCTGGGACTTGCGTGTCCTTCTCTTTTTTTTTTCAAATTTTTTTTAACTCCAATTAAAGTAATGGAAAAACTCCTATTTTATGTTTAAGATGGTTCAAATTTATTCAAAGTTTTTAAGATTTTAAAGACTAGTTTGCATTGGTGTTACTTAGATTCAAAGATGGTTAAAAACAAAGAATGCGATCGAACTTCTTAAAAGAAGCTTCTTACGTATCCCAAAAAGATGGAATCAGGCCATAACGTAGTTCGGGATCGATTTTTAGTTGGGTATTGACACTCTCCTTTTGTAGTGCCCTAACGTTTGCCAAGGTCGCTCTTCTGGATTTTCGGCCTTGCGGGTTGCTCAAACTTTTTTCTGAGTTGTCTTTTCGATTTTCAACTCAGCGAGTTTTTTTATTTTATCTTTATTTTTACCTCAAGGATGGTACTTTTTGAGCTGATCGAGGTTAACCGGAGTGGAGAACACATTGCCGTCTAAATTCATAATAATGACTGCACCATCGGTCATGATGGTTTTGATGAGAAATGGTCCAGACCAGTTTGGCTTGAACTTGCCTCTCGGGTCAAAGATAGGAGCTCTAATTTCCTTAAGAACCAAATCTCCTTCTCTAAGGTCCCGGGCCTTGACCTTTTTATTAAACGCTTGAGCTATCTTCCTTTGATACCCTTGTACATGAAATAGAGCTTGCAGTCTTCTTTCACCAACAAGAGCAACTCCTCCCTTCGGTTCCTTTGCTATTCTGCTTTTGATATATCGGCTTCGGCCACCACTCTTAGCGAAGGAATCTCCACCTCAATAGGAAGTTCAGCTTCCATCCCGTACAGTCAAGAGTATAGTGTAGTTCCGGCTGAAGTTCTGATCGACGTTCGGTATCCCCAAAGTACAAATGATAGATGTTCCGGCCAATCTTTGTGTGAGTTGATTACCTTTTGCAGAATTTCTTGATATTTTTGTTTGCTGCCTCAACTGCTCTGTTGGTTTGATGCAGATATGGCGAGGACTTGTGAGCTACTATCCGGTATTCTTCAAAAAGATCCAGAAACTCCTCTTGAAAATGTGAACCATTGTCTGAGATAACCTCATGTGGGACTCCAAACCAGCAGATGATGTTTTTCTTGATAAACTTAGCAACATGGGAGGTTGTCATTACCGAGTAGGAGGCTACTTCCACCCACTTAGTGAAATAATCAATGGCCACTAAAATAAACTCATGTTCATTGGATGCCTTCGGTGTTACTCTTCCAATCACATCGATGCCCCATACTAAGAACGACCATGGTGACATCGGGTTGTACAGCTAAGACAGGGGAATGTGCATAAGGTTTGCGTGAATCTGACACTTATGACACATCCGCACGAACTGTATACAGTCTGTCTCTATTATCATCTAAAAGTATCATTGTCGTAGGATTTTCTTGGCTAACATATTTCTGCTCATGTGTGGCCCACAAACTCCTGCGTGTATTTCTTTCATCAACTCTTAGCCCTCTTTAGTGTTTACACACAGCTTGTTGACCTCAGAATGTTCTCGTTTGTACAGTCTACCACCGCAAACGACAAACTGCGCAAATAGTCATCGTATTGTCCTTTTGTCATTTTTGTTGACAAACTTGGGGTATTCTCCTTTTTTCACGAAGTTCTAGATGTCAAAGTACCACGGAAGGTCGTCAATGCTATCCTCGATTGCGGCCGTCATCTCGTATGTCGGCTTTCTTTTCTGTTCAATTATCAAAATCCTCATTCGAACTCTGGGTGGTATGTCAATCATGGATGCTAGGGTGGCCAATGCATCAGCAAACTTGTTCTGCAGTCTTGGCACATGGGTGAAGATCACTTATTCAAAGCACGGTATCAGCTTCTCTAGCTCCTGATGATAGAGAATCAAGATTAAGTCCCTGACCTTCCCCTCTCCTCTAGCTTGTGAAACCACTAGTGCTGAGTCTCCGATGACCTCCAACTTCCTTACCCCTAGTTCTAAGGCTGCCTCCAATCCAGCTAAGCATGCCTCATACTCAGCCTGATTGTTGGTGACTTCAAAAGTGAGTTTCAGAGACAAAGCGACATCTGATTCATCAGGAGTGACAAGAAGGACTCCTATTTCATAGCCATATTGATTGGATGCGCCATCAAAATATATAGTCCACCTGTCATCCCCGACTTTCATCAACAGTTCATTAGGAAACTGGAACTCTGTATCTTCTCCTCTCTCAACTGGTTGATCGGCCAGGAATTCCGCCACTGCTCTGCCCTTAATTGACTTTCGGGTGACGTATTGAAGATCAAACTTTGATAACAACATCAACCATTGAGCCAACCTTTCTGTCAATGTCGGCTTTTCAAATAGATACTTCAACTGGTCCATCCGAGAGATGATATTTACTGTGAAAAACAACATGTAGTGCCTCAATTTTTGGGAAGCCTAAACCAAGGCTCAACATGTCTTTCTCGATGGCGTGTACCGCGTTTCTGACCTTGTCATCTTTTTTCTTAAGTAGTAGATGGTATTTTCAATTCCAATTTCACCTTCTTCCGTCATCATATACCCCATAGCTGAATCAGTCACTAACAAATAGAGGATCAGTGGCCTATCAGGTTTGGGAGGAGCTAGAACAGGTGGATTCTGCAGGTACCGTCACAAGGCATCAAAGGCTCCTTGGCATTTCTGATCCCATTCAAACTCAATTTCTTTCTTCAACAGACGGAAGAGCGGCTCACAGGTAGTTATCAATTTTGTAATGAATCGACTGATAAACTGTATTTTACCCAGAAAGCCCTTGACTTCTCGTTTGGTCCTTGGAGGAGGCATTTCTATGATTGCTTTGATCTTTGAAGGATCTACTTCGATACCCTGTTAAGTGATCCTAAATCCAAGCATTTTTTCGGTAGTAACCCCGAAGGTGCATTTCTATGAGTTGAGTCGCATCTTGTACTTTCGAATCCTTTCGAAGAACTTTCGTAGTGCTACAATGTGGCCGTCCCGATCCTTAGACTTGACTATCATGTCATCCACGTACACTTCGACCTCCTTATGTATCATATCATGCAATAAGGTAGTGGAAGCCCTTTGATAGGTTGCCCTTGCATTCTTCTAACCAAACGGCATTACACGATAACAATAGGTGTCCCATGGTGTAGTGAAGGTAGTCTTTTCTCTGTTCTCGAGATCCATCAGAATCTAGTTGTACCCGGAGAAGCCATCCATGAATGACAACAGGGCATGCCCTGCTGTACTGTCTACCAAGACGTCAATGTGTGGCAGCAGAAAATCGTCCTTTGGGCTAGCCTTGTTGAGATCGCAAAAATCTATGCAGACTCGGATACGGCCATCATTCTTTAAAACTAGCACGTTGTTGGCTACCCATTTCGGATACTCAGTTACCATCAGGAATCCGGCATTGATCTGTTTGGCCACTTCTTCTTTGATCTTCAGAGCCCATTCTGGCCGGATCTGTCTTAATTTTTGTTTGACCGGTTTAGTATCAGGGTATAGAGGGATATGGTGTTGGACAATATTAGGATCAATTCCAGGCATATCCTCGTAAGACTATGCAAACACATATTTAAATTATTTTAATAAAGTTATTAATTGTTCTTGTTCAATTATGGATAAAGAAAAACCAATTTACACATTTTGTGGGTTAATTTCATTACCTAGATTAATTGATAAAGTTTCTTCAATTATTAGTTGGGCACGCATTTCTTCTTCTTTTTTTGTTAAAAGTTTTATTTCTTCGAGAATATCCCTGTTAAATTCAAAATCGTCAGAAAATATATGAAATAAATCAAACAAAGCAGAGTAACTGAAAATCTTATTCATTTCATTGAAAGAATAAGGAGTTACAAACTCAAAAGCATAGACAGGGGGAGGTGCACAAACAGAAGTGCCCTCAATCACAGACTCAGACTTGGACCCAGAACAGATAATATGTACATCAGATGACTCGATGGCCCAATTCTTTACTTCTTTTGCGGTTCCATCAACAATGAGCTTGGTGCAATCGGCTGGTGCTCTGAAGCCCATCGTGAAGCAGTCTGAGTCGGTTACTTGCAGCTGTGCCATCTTTTTGTTGAATAGCACTCTCATGTCGGTATCATCAAGATCGTCGACCCAATCTTTCTGTTGGACCTTCTTTTCTTCCTTTTTTGCTTCCACAGTTTCTTCCTCTTCCGTATCAGACAACTAATGACTGAAAAAGATCTCTAATCCTGGAAGCTTTTGATTGGTTTCTTTGTCGATCCACGGCTCTGGAAAGCCATAATACGGGAAATCTTCTCCTTCCCTAACGAAGTACCCATTGAGCGTTCTGGTATAATTGACCTTCCGTCCCTTCTTAAGCCCTTCCAAATCTTCTTCCATTGGCTTATACCCAAGACCAAAATGGTGCGAAGTCGACAATACCTGAATGGGTTCTAGGATTCCCTGCTGCTTATGTCCCAATTTCATCCCGGGGAAAAATGACATTTTCCTCATCATTGTTATTGCCCGCGGGTTGATATAACTTTCTTCTTCATTCATCAGTATCTGAACAGTCTGTGCTTCATCAAACCGAAAACCACTGAGCAACACATCATCTTCACTATGCTGAATTTCCAATATAGTTGTACCCTCTCTTCCTCTTGGGAGATGAATGCTATCCTCTCCGTGAATAGTCAGAACTGCCCCATTTCTTATTAGTTTCAGTTTCTGATGAAGAGTAGACGGTGCGACCTTAACATTTGGGTCATGCAACCAAGGTCTACTCAACAACAAGTTGAAAGATGCCGATACATCTAGTACATGGAACTCGATCGACATTTCTAAAGGCCCTACTGATATTGCAAATGACACCAGTTCCAGTACGTCCCTCCTTGTGTTGTCATAAGCCCGGACACCTTGATTGCTTGGTATGAATTGCTCCATATTTAGTCCTAAATAGAGTGCTGTTATGAGTGGACATACATTTAATGCAGACCCGTTATCGATAAGAGTCATAGGGACCCATTTATCCAGGCACTTAACAGTGATGTGTAGCGGCTTGTTATGATTTCTTCCCTCTGTTGGCAGATCTTTGTTGAAAAAAGAAATGACCTTTGGTTCAGCCGTCGGCATAATGAGTCTAATCAGTTGCTCCAGGGTTGCCTCTATTGGAACGCTGGCTTTATTCAAAACTTTTAGCACAGCTTGTCTGTGTTTGTACGAGGCCATCAGTAGCCCCCAAACGCTGATGTTAGCTTGTGTCTTCCTTAACTGTTTCAACACTGCATCATCATCTTCTTGTTGTTTCTCCTTTCTTTTTCTACTTGGTTGCTCCTTTTTTAACTGGGCTGACTTGAAATGTCACCCACTTCTGGTCCGATGTTCTATCTCTTTCTTAGGATCCCATAATCCTGTTATTTCATCACTAGTCTATTGCACTTCGTTCACAGGCGGAGGGCTTTCAAATGCCCACAAATCGCCCAAATCATCGATTTCCATTCTTCCTTTCCTCTCCTCATCATCTTCTATAGCCCATGTATTATCGACTTCCTCCCAGATATTTTTCTCGATAAAATCCACCTGCTGTTCTCGAGCGGCCCAAAAGTCGGTTCACTCGGCTCCGTCTGATTTTAGTACAACCCTTACCAGCCAGTAGGAATGCATTTCATCCACATATACTTCTTCCTCAAAAAGTTAGGAAAGGGTAATGCCGTCGAGCACATGACCAAACCCATATGGTCGGGCTGGGTAATCCAAAGGCCAGTCATGCTCTTCATTGCGCTCCTCCTCATGTTGGAAGACTTAGAATATCGGTAGATACCATTCCCAAGCACTATCATTCCATTCTTCCATCCTGTCTCGACTACCTCTAACCATCATGAATGAGCATGCTGTCTAATCCTCAGTTACTGAAACGCGAGGACGTGGTAGGTAAGCTGAACAGATGTGCTGACTCGGGTCCTCTGATTTACCCAGAGACATGTAATTTACCCCAGCCTGCCTTGCATGATTCGGCAGTGGGTTAGTAGTGACATTCGATTTTGGGGTGGCAGATGGTGGTGGGATCACCTTGTTGTCAATGAGGTTTTGGATATCATGTCGGAGCCTCATACATTTATCAGTTAGGTGCCTATGACTTTGGTGGAATGCGCAGTATTAAGAAGCATTAAACCTCAGTGGTAGGGGATCAGGAACATGCATGGGGTCCAATGGCTTGATAAGCCCTTTTTTGATGAGTCGACTCAGGGCGATAGATAATAAAATGTTAAGAAGAGTGAACACCCTCCTAGGCCTTTGTTGCTGTTGACTGTTATTTGACTGTTGGGTATTATTGGACTATTGGGCGAAAGAGGATGGGTTCAGCAAGTTTACCTCGTTTGAATGAGACACGAGGTTAGTGGCGAAAGATTGGTTTTGGTTATTTGTGGGGAAGGTCCTCGTGGGTTTCTGGCTCAGCTCGACTTTTTCAATATCCCCAAATTGTATGGCATCTTCTATCTGAACTCCAGCATCAAACAACTGCTTGAAGGTAGACAACAGCTGCGTGATTAGGTACCGTTTCAGTGGAGACAACAGATTCTTTACTACTATCCTCACTTGCTCTTTCTTAGAGGGTCGATTCGTCATCTTGGCGGCCTTACCCCTCCACCGGGTTAGGAAATCAACAAAAGACTCTTGTTTCTCCTGTCGAGTCGTTTTGAGCTCACGGGTAGTTACGCCCAGTTAGACATTGTAACTATACTGATTGATGAAAGTCGTAGCTATATCCTCCCAAGTTCTGGTCTTTGCTACGTTGAGCGAGAGGAACCATTTCTGGGCTGCCCTAGAAAGAGATCGGTAAAAGAGCTGAGCTTTCAACTTGTCATCAATTTCCATTGGCGAGAGGGTGCCAACATACATTCGGAGATGAATTCTGGGATCTCCGGTTCCATCAAATTTTTTCATGTCTGGCATTTTGAACTTTTTTGGCAGTTTAGCATCTGGGAACAAGCATAGTCCTCCCACATCTAACATGTATTCCTCGATCCCTTTGGCCTTTCTAAGGACCTTCTCAATCCAGTCGATCTTCTCAATTAGTGCAAATTCTCTAGACTGCGCAGTGTTTTCTTCCTCAGCTATCACCTGACGAAGATTCCGTGGTGGTGGTGGTGGAACAACTTGCGGTCCATTGGGGACTTAATTTTCATCTCAAAAGTCTTCGACATTCTCATTTGTGTCATTCGATTGCCCGTTCACAACAGGGATACGAGCCTGAATTGCCCGGATCTGTGCCTGGCATTGCACTTGAGCCTGGGTCTACTGGTCTATGGCTCTCTGTATATCAGTGATCGCCCTCATTTGGGCTGCCAGATTCACATCGTTTTCTGCCATTTCAACTGACTCAGTTGGCTGTTCGGATACCCTACAAAGTCTGCCTGATCCTGACCTCACCAAAACGTGTGTTGACTACACCTTTCTTGGCCCAATGGTAAAATGACGAAGAACACCTAGATTCCAATAGCAGAATGACCAGTATCAGACACTTCTTGGGCAGCCATTCTGACAACAGATAGTAAATATCTCAAATACTCGAAACAGCAAATCATGAGCAGATAAATACGGAGACTGAAACAATGCCCCTGCCGGGCTCATGCTGGCAGCATAATAGGATAACCCAAAAACCAGAATGACAGTTAAGAAGGGGAAATCTCTAAATTTTAGAGGGAAAGCTCATCTAAAATGGGGAAACGGAGAGTACTTCCGCTGAAAAATAAAGCTACGTTGACTGAACTGGTTTGGCCTAAAAATTTTAAGAAAAAACGGACAGCGTAATGGTAAGAAAACCAAGCTAGGATGACCGGATTAGTTCGATCCAAAAACAATTCTAAGGAAAAACAGGCATCATAACGGTAAAGAACTGACTGTCACGGGTATGACAAGGGTTTTGAAAGAAACGAGCCTATGTTGAGGGGGAGGAAACCAACGATCCAAAAAGAATTCAGAAGAGAGAGAAACTACCCTAGAGGCTTGAAAATGAAACACAGGCGGGATCCCGAGAAGAAAACTACGGTGTAAGAACCAAACAAGGTGAAAGATAAAGTTTGGGTAATAATCCAAAGGAGAAGCTAACCTAATCAAAGGATAACGGAAAACCCGAGCCGAACCCGGGAAAAGAACTAGCTTAAGCCCAAACAAAATAATCCTAACAATACGCAAACAAAACATACAATAAAAAAATACATAATCCTACCAGGGTTAGTAACACCTAATTGGGGGTCTATGTTTACGATATGCAAAATGTCGATTTTGATCAATTGATTACGGTATTTTCTGAATAGAGTCGGGTATATACTTTCCATGTAGAACATGGTCAAACAGTACGCTCGAACTCTTTTACTACACCTATGATAGCGTACAATCAGTAAGGGTTGCCAAATGAAAAGGTTAGATGCCAAATAAAAAGGTTAGAAAATGTTTGTTTAAACTATTAAAAAAAACCTAACTATTCATATTTTATATTTAAAACAAAAGGAAAAGAAAAAAAAAAGAAATGTAAATTACATTTTAAGAAAGAGGGTGAGATTTAAAGACTTTTTATGGTTTTTGAGTTTAATAAAAAAAAAAAAGAAAGATAAGATGAGATAAAATGTCATGAAAAGAAAATAAAACTTTTAAAAGAAAGAAAATGAAACTTTAAAAGATAAAATAGGTACTAACATTAAAAGAAAAGAAATACTAATCAAATTAATACTAGAAGAAAAGAAAATGGAATGTTATGTGGAAATTTAAAGTTAGTGATAAAGAGAAGAAAAAGAAAAATAATAAAAAAAATGTTAGGAAAAGAAACTACATTACCATTAAAAGAAAAAGATAGAAAATAAAAGTTAGAAAAAGAAAAAAATAAAATAAAGCATTAGTATTAAAGAAAAAAAAAGAAGACTTAAAAAGAAGAAAAGAAATTAAAACTATATTACAAGAAAAGAAATAAGATGCTAGAAAATAAAATTACACTACTATTAAAGAAAAAAAATAAAAACTAGAAAAGAAATATTAAACTTAAAAATAAAATAAGATGAGGCATTAAACTAATATTACCAGAAAAGAAAATAAAATGAACTAGAAAACTATTAAAAGAAAATTAGACTAATTAAAGGAAAATAAAATAAAATAAAAAGCTAAAAAATTAAACTAATGCTAGAAAGATTAAAGAAATTAAAATAACTATTTAACTTAAATATGAAATGTAGTATGAATTACTACATTCACATACGTGTAAGTGCATTATTATAACAATTAGCAACATCAATTAATTGTAATTATAAGGATATTTTAGCACTAAATTGATGAATTAATAAAAATAAGAAAAAAAAGACAATGTACTTAGTCTGGATGTGTAAGCTAAGAAATTAATTAAAACAACTAAACTAAACAAAGCAAATTAAACAATAAATAAGATTAACTACTAGAATAAAGGAAATATACGAATTAAAATTAAAAATTAACCCGATCACTCCAAGAGAGAAGAAATGGAGTTTAGAAAGATCGGGAGTCTAAGCGTGGTACCTAGATTGTCGAAAAATCCTCAAATCGAGAATGTGCCTCAACAACTCAACCTTCGGGTGGTGATCCAAGCAGGATTTCAATGTAGGTATTGGAGGTTTGAGACTCGATATCTCGACAGGGTTTCGGTGTCGGGGCCCAGAATAGCTTGGCGTCTCGATAGAGTTTCACTCTCAAAACCTTTTCCTCATTTTTTTATCCTTGAAAACGTACCAGAGGTACGGTATTTATAGAATTCTTCAGCCAATAAGATATTGCCACCTTTTTGGGATACGTCAAGCCATTTGGAGTTGGCGGTCGTCATATATTTGAAAGGTTCCACAAAATTCTATGGTGGTTGCCATGATGTAAGCTGGCGATTGCCATAATAAAAGGTGGCGGTCGTCATTTTTTGCTCGGGTTTCTACAAAGTTCTATGGCGGTCGCCTTACTTGGGCGGCAAGTTTCGATGGTTCGACAGAATTTCATTGGTTCGAAGGTTTCGAGTTAAAATACCGAACTTGGATCACTTTTCGAGGATCGAACTGAGACACTGTTCTACCTGTTTTCATCATCGGATTCACCTAAGATTGAGTGGGGTCAAATTGGGGTGTCTACATATATATAATAATTTAAAATACAATTGTATTTATAATCTAATAAACAATGGTTAATTATAGGTTTATTTTTATAAACTAACTTATAATTTAATAAACAATGAATTATTGTAACTTTATATTTATAGACTAGTTTAGAATTTAATAAACAATGGTATTTATTATATTTATTTTAGTTTACAAATATAAACTTTTAATAATAATCATTTTTATTATTTTTTAATTTGTATACATTTGTTTTTTTATATATATAATAAAATATAAAAAAAAAATGCAACCTCAAGCCAGGCTACTTTTGGGTTTTGGCACTAAAATTCAGGCTGGACCTCAAGTTGGGCCTCGGTCTAGGGCCGATCCATGGGTTCCAAAGGTAAGGCCCAAGCCTAGCCCACTACTCTTCGGTCTCGGGCAAGCTCGAGCCTTAGTCAGGCTTAGGCCGGGCCGCTATAGTAATGGGCCGGTCTAACATCGAGTGGCTCATTGGCCTCGGGCCATTTTGACATACCTACTTTTGTCTATTACCTGCTTAACAAAGGTGAATTAATATTATTTTACATTAACTATTTCTCGTTATATAATTAGCTGGGAGTACCGCATAAGCAATGTCAATAGTGTTCCAGGAATATTGAATAATTACTCAATCAAAAATTATTAAGTACTCCCGAAGTACTATGTGGCATTGCCTACGTGGTACTTGTGGTAAATAAGAATGTGCCATTCGCAGTAAGTGGGTCCTCTTGTTTCCTACCAACACAACGAAGGTAGACCCACATTGTTTTATTCTGAGTGTTTTTCACTATATGATTGAATATGAGTATCACGTAAATAATGCTACATGGTACTCTGGGACTATCAAATAATTGCTCTGGTGAAAAAATAAGTTTGTTCATTTACTTGACAAAATGGGTGAACAATACCTACTTTCTTATTGATCCAAAATATGAGCTCAACTATTAATGATAGTGGAGTTCACATTTCGAAATCGAATGGTAAGGGGCTTGTGGAGATGAGAGAGAGATGGGGTAGGGGTTAAATGTTTTGAAATTTTTTTTAAAACTTTTTACATAACAAAAACAAATTTGAGGGACCTTACCTATTAAATTTTTTAAAAGTTTGTTGGCATTAAAATTTTAACATAATTTAATTATTATTTGATTAATTATGATTAATAATTTTTTTATAATTTGATCAAAAATCAAAATAGTCAAAGTTCACAAAGGTGTGTGTCCCATAATGACACGTGTTGAAATCTCGCAATTAAAAATTGTGAGAGATAAAATTTATACTCGATTTTATTTCTATAAAATGAAGAATATTTTTCTCCCATTCTTATGAAATTAAATCAATTTAAATTCAAATTAAGGATGTTGCTAAATTTAACCCCTTCTAGTAGAGCCTATAAATAGATGCTCTTATTTAGAGAGAGGGGACCTTAGTCCAATAGAATTTTAATGCATTTTTCAAGGTTCTCTACCCGAAACTCTACTCAAATTTCTTCTCAAACCTCTCTTAGAGGATCAACAAGCACATCAGTAATGAGCCGATTCATCTATGAATTCTCACACCAAACACGCTATACGAGTCAAATCTCACAGAGTTAATACTTCTAATATTTCTTCAAGACAAAGCTTCCAAGCCCTCGATCAAGCATGTCATGTTCGAAAATTTGTAACAAGCCAACCCATGCCTCAAAGAGTGTTTCATCAACACTATCACTTGTAGAACCCAAATGAGTTTCATTTAAAAGGTGAAACTTTTAAACATCAAGCTTTCGGGATTTATTTGGATACAAAAGGACCCCCCAAGGGTCAAATGTGAAAAAGGAAACCATCATTTTGAAAATTGGAACAAATAAGCAAAGTAAAAAAAAAATCCTAGCAGACAGACCGCACAATCGGTCTTTCACTGCTCTCAGTATCTTTTGACCTACAACGAAAAACTACAACCCATAGAAGACCGCTCAATTGGTTTATTCCTGTGTTCCCTTTTCGTTTCTAACATTTTGAAGCCAAATATTTACTCAAAACCCATTCTTTGTAATAAAGGCATACAAGGGCCCAAGGAACTCATTAACTCAGACATGAAATACATCATTAATCAAAGAGAATCAAGCTCCAATAATCATTTACATAAGAGATTGTACAAATATTCAGCGCATAACATGTGTTCAATAGATAACACTTAGCTTTATGGCCTTACAACTTCATGAAATAAATAATTACAACCCAATGTCCTCAAAACAATAAAATAAAACATGCTTTAACATTATTTAAGAATCTAGGAATTAAAGTCAACTACTCAAATCTCTTGGTCATTAACCATTTAATCACCTCCAACACCTACAATCGGTGTAAACAAACACCGTAAGCCAAGAGTCAATAGAAAAAGACTCAGTAAGGGATAAATCATGGTACGTAAAGTAAGATTTTCAAAATATAACCAACATATATAAGATGTTTTCTAACACTCTAAGGCAAACCCCAAAGATACCATTGCTGACATTTGAAAGCATTCATTTTCTTTCCATTCTCAATAAGTTCTACCATTTATCTCATACGGACCTGAGATATAGTGGATTGAGTGAATTATGACATAACCTAATATCACAACCATAACTAATATTCCCATTTGCCAACCCGAAATAATCCAATTCATTAAGGTGAGTCATCCAACCTTATTAACTCCACAATCCCCTCAAGGGACATCACACCCATCTACGCACCATCCCAATGTAACCGGGCTAACTACATCAACACCTATCTACGTTCTTGAACCATACTCCACGCTAACATACATTCCTCAAAACTAAGACACCCTTGGTAACCACCGAGCACCTGCTAGATCCCACAAACATAATTCGGCTCTCAAAAATAATAGGGCATCACAATGACTACCTAGAAACACCCCGTAAGGTAAGGGATACCCCCAAAAAAAATTAAGTTCATCTACTGAAAGGGTTTGAACAAATGATTACGACGTTCTCACCCACTATGTTTCCATTCATACCGCATTCACGGGCACACGGGTCATAACATAGTATGGCTCAAGACATACATAATCTTCAACTCACCCAAGGTCACATTACACCTGGGTTTTTGTTGGAGGAAAAACTATCAAAATTTTTATTTTTGCAAACGATTATCTAAAAAAAATAACTGAACTAGTAAACACCAAAACGGCCTCTAGATAAAACTTTTGATGAGAAACGATTAAAATAAAACCCATGCATCTGAAATTAATTTAAAAAAATATCTTTTTACCAGTCGAATCTTCAACAATGATTTGAATCCAAGTTGAAATTCATGTCAGATCTTTTACTGTATTCCCTTATGCGATTCCTGAAGGTAGTGTGGGTTACGAACTATCGAGAACTCGTACAGGTAGAACCTGGACAGCTTTAGTCTTAGAAGATAAGTTTTGAAACTGGTTCATTCTACTCGCATATTTATAGGGCTACAGTAGGGACCTGGAGAGTAATTGTGAATAAAATTTTTCGTGAAACATAGACACGTATCAGCGGTTTTCGCAATTAAGCAACCCTCATAACGGTATCTGCAATTATGGAAAATCAACAGCGGTTTTTGTAATTTTTATAAAATACTGAATTACAGTTCACATCACTAAAGAACTATAATTACACTCTGACTCATAATCTCAAGATTATATAGCACTGAGCTCCTATTATTAAATGTTTACCATTTCTCCCCACGTTAAGATTCTCGATACCCGCTAATTAAATTTAATTACCAACAACATAATTTAATCGGCATCTTGATATTTCTTAAGCCTTTTCGTTTAACTTATTTGACCGCTGGATAATCAAATTCACCTGTAGGGTTTGGTCCGATCAAAACTTATAAGTTTCCTTAAGAGGGTATCGTCAATCCCGATCATTTGAGACGTGAATTTCGTCAATAATTAATATTCACCATATAAATAATACCGCTATCCAATTCATCGGGAATATAGATCTATATAAGATCGCGCCCTCTAATGAATCAAAACAACGAATATTAAATATACGCAAATCAATAATTATTTCAGAATTATGAGGATAAACACTAATCATAATGACCTTGGGGTGTGAATTAATTTATATAGTCAGTATAAAATTAATTACCCTAAATGTCCCGTTCAATACATACAAAGTGTACTGGCGCATAGAGTCGGAACAATAGACGACGCTATTATCTGTTCTCCGTAACCAAGACAGACCTACTAAAATTCTGTGTCACAGTTGTACCGATGGTATGTCTATTTCCATCTAAACTGTGAACAGAAAACTTATATTCTATAAGAACCTAAAATTTGATCTTCTGTGTGTAAGTCGTACTCTACACACCAGATTAAATACTATACAAAATATTAGACATCAATGCATAACAAAGAAATGATACACATACATTGCTTATAAAGATTCTCATAAAATCTGGTACATTACTCTTCTATCAATCTGTCACGCCCCAAAATTTGTGACAAGACAACCGATGCCTCGAAGCGTGTTTCATCAACACCATCACTTGTAGAACCCAAAGGAGTTTTATTTAAAAGATGAAACATTTCAACATCAAGCTTCCGGGCTTTATTTGGATACAAAAAGACCCCCCAAGGGTCAAATGTAAAAAAAGGAAGCATCATTTTAAAAATTGAAACAAATAAGAAAAGTCAAGAAAAAAATACCCCAGCAGATAGACCGCTCGATTGGTCTTTCGACCGCTCGATCGGTCTTTCATTGCTTTCAGTACTTTTTGACCTACAATGAAAAACTAAAACCCATAGAAGACCGCTTGATCAGTCTATTGTTGTGTTCTATTTTTGTTTCTAGCATTTTGAAGCCAAACATTTACTCAAAACCCATTCTTTGTAATAAAGGCATACAAGGGCCCAAGAAACTCATAAACTTAGACATGGATTACATCATTAATCAAGGAGAATCAAGCTCCAATAATCATCCACATAAGAGATTGTATAAATATTCAACGAATAACATGTGTTCGATAGATAACACTTAGCCTTATGGCCTTGCAACTTCATGAGATAAATAATTACAACCCAATGCCCTCAAAACAATAAAACAAAACATGCTTTAACATTATTTAAGAATCTAGGAATTAAAGTCAGCTACTCAAATCTCCTGGTCATCAACCATTTGATCTCCTCCAACACCTGCAATCGATGTTAACAAATACCATGAGCCAAGGCTCAATAGAAAAAAACTAAGCAAGGAATAAATCATGGTATGTAAAGTAAGATTTTCAAAATCTGACCAATATATATAAGATGTTTTCCAACACTCTAAGGCAAACCCCAAAGATATCATTACTGACATTTGAAAATATTCATTTTCTTTCCATTCTCAACAAGTTTTACCATTTATCTCATGCGAACTTATGACATGCCACGTTGTTACTCAAGCGGAAATATCACACCACCATGGTGCCTCACTGACTAGAACATGCCTTGCAGACCAACTATGTCACTCGTCGAAATAATTAACCGTTCAAACAAACAACGAATTATTTCGCATAATTAATATCACCCCACAGGCTACCATATGCCACATAGAATAACAATACCACGCGGACCACCATATGCCACAAAGGCAAACAAATGCCACATAGGCCACAATACGCCATAGAGGCGAATAATGCCACATAGGCCATAATACGCCATTGAGGCGAATAGTGCTACACAGGCTAACAATACGGTATATAGGCGAATAATGCCACATAGGCCGCAATATGCCACACAGAGTAGTAATGCCACATAGGGATGCCACAAAAGCCAGCAATACGCCACACAGACTAGCAATGCCACACATGCCACAATACGCCATATAGGTGGGCAACGTCACACAAACTACAATATGCCACAAAGGCTCACAATATCATGCACAGGCTCACAATATCACATAAATACAACAATTAATCATTTTACATGGATGATATTTCCACATAGGCTATAACATACCACACAGTTCCAACAAGTTATCGTTTCACATTTAAATGGATTTACTATTACACATAGCCATCCTATTAATACAACCCATCAACCCCCAAAATTTCTAGATTTGCTTTAGATAACCTAGGATTTCCATTAATTTCTCATCTGACAAATGGATACCCAGGCTCCAAATCTCGACTTTCTTTCCGTAGTTAAGGTTTTTCAATACAAGAGGAAATCTCATACATTTTAATACATACATTCCCCTATTATTCCATTAACATGTCAATTTCATAATTTGATTCGCTAATCACAACAAACTCCCACAACCCTAATACGTAGGGCTTCAACCTCTATAATGAGATTTCACATACATAAACCATATAGTCCAATTTATTCGATTAATTCATCAAATTCTCAATTTTGACTAAAGGATGTACAAAATCCCAAATTCCTAATCCTCCCTCGTAATTATGGTTTTCCAATGCCACACAGCTATCACCCTAAAATAACACCCAATCATATCACAACTCCCTCAATCCACTATATCTTACACAAGAAACCCATATCACAACCTTAACACCTCCCTAACAACTAGGGTTTAAACAAATTAAGGGTTTCATGATATTTTTCACAAATACACGAAACTAACCATACATCTAACATATATATTTGAGATTAGTCATAGATCCTACCTCGATGAGTCAAAACTCGAAATTTTAACACACCTGGAGCGTCCAAACTCGACGATTCAAAGATCTACTCGGTTGAAATTGAAGCTCTTGACGCCTAGAGTAGCTTGGATATCATGGCCTTGATCAACACCCAAGTATTGTATCAGAGTTATATACTAAAAATCATGTATTTTATTTGATTTTAGTATTTAATTTTATTTTTAATAAAATTATTTTTTCATTTAATGAGAATCTTAATGAGTAATGTATGAAATATCATGTCTTTAATATTATGTATGGATGTCCTTTATTCTATACAGTATTTAATATGGTGTGTAGAGTACGGTTTACATACAGAAAACTAGATTATAGGTTCTTGGAGAATATAAGTTGTTGTTCACAGTTTAGATAGAATTGGACAAACCATTGATATGACTATAGCACAGAGTTTAAGTAAGCCTGTCTTGGTTATAGAAAATAGATAATAGCGCCGTCTATTATTCCGACTCGCTATGCTAGTACACTTTGTGTTATTGAACAGAAATACATTGAGCTAATTAATTTTATACTGACTATATAAAAAAATTCACACTCCAAGGTTGTTATGAGTGCTTATACTCTTAATCCTAGAATAATTATTATTTGTGTATATTTAATATTCGTTATTTTGATTCATTAGAGAGTACGATCTTTTATGAGTCTATAGTCTCGGTGAGTTGGATAAGAGTATTAATTATATGATAACTATTAATTATTAACGAAATTCACGTCTTGATTATTCGGGATTGACGATACCCCCATAAAGAAGTTTATAGGTTTTGACCAGGTTAAATCCTGCATGTGAATTTGATTATCTGGCTGTCAAATAAGTTAAGCGGAAGGATTTAAGAAATTTTAAAAAGGTCGATTAAATTAAATTATCAATAATTAAATTTAATTGATAGGTATCAAGAATCTTAACGTGTGAAGATGAGTTAAACATTTAATAAAAGGAGTTCAATGCAAATTAGTCTTGAGATTATGGTTAAGAGTGCAGTTACAGTTCTTTAGTGGTGTAAACTATAATTTAGTGTTTTATGATAATTATAAAAACCGCTCGTTGTTATCTGGATCATACTAGAAGTCTATGTCATAATTACTCTACAGGTTCTTACTGTAGCCGTATAAATATGCGGGTAGGATGAATCAAATTCATAAGTTGTTTTCTAAGACTAAGGTTGTCCAGGTTCTGCCGGTACTAGTTCTCGAAGGATCGTAACCCACACTACGTTCAGAAATCGCATCGAGAATACAGTAGAAGGTCTAACCGAAAGTTCAACTCGGGAAACAAACGTTCGTAGTTAAAGAATTGACCAAAAGGTATTCATCTGAATTAACTGTGGTGGTACGAATTTTTATTTTGATCGTTTGACATCGAAAAGTTTTTATCTGGAGTCTGTTTCGACGATTGTCCGTCCAGTTTTATTTTTTCGAAAAATCGTTTACAAATTAATGATCTTAGCAATTTGCCTCCAACAATTAGTATCAGAGCCATTTTGATTTTTGTTTACGATTTATCGAGGGGTCGAGTAGATTTAAAACTATGCTAACTTTGCTTTGTAAGCGTTCTAATCTCAGTTTTATGATCATCGTCATATTCATGTTTGATTGAGTGGTTTGAATGATAATTTAATAAATTTTTTAATCACGAGTAGGGGTGCACACGATTCGGATTGAACCGATTTTTCAAAAAAACAAGAATCGGACCGTTCATAACGGTTTTAGGTTTTTGGAACTGTGGTTGAACCATTCAAGTAACGAAATCGGACCGAAATCGATCCGTGACAATTGATCGGACACAGTTCGGTTAACGGATCCAACCAAAATTCAGCAAAATACATTCCCAAGCAAAATACATTCATAACCAAAATAAATACATTTTGATGATATAAATCATTTATTTTATTGTTCTTAATTTATATATTAATACTATAAAAAATTAAATTAATTGGATATCATTAACTATCAAAACAAATCACATTTGTGATAATAAAATGAATAATAAAATAGACATCATAATTTATTTTTATTAACACAAATATGATTTGTTAAGCCAGTTAACGTTATCTGATCAATTTGATTTTTTACAGTAAAATAAACGGTTCAGATCACACACACACACACATATAAATTTTAATATTAAGTAAGATCGGTTTGGTTTAGTTCGGAACCCTGAAATTAAACCAGAATCGAGAACCAGACAGTTCAAAACAATTTTTAAAAATCTTAATCCGGAATCGAACCGTGACAAATAAAAATCGGACCGGACCATACGGACCAGACCGTACCGGATTATCGGTTTTTTGATTTTTTGTGCAGCGCCAATTACGAGGGTTGATCGTGATAGCTTTAATTTTTAGATCGATTGCGAGTCTTAATGGGACATAGGTTTCGATGTAAAAATATTATATTCTTTAAGTTTTTTCTCCTAATTTATTAGAAAGAAAATAAGAATAGGTTTGAAAGTTCGAAGAACGAGAAGAACGGCGACGAAACTAGCGGCAATCGACGGCGGCGGATGCGGTGGTTTTTGCTGTGGTACAGGTAATATTTTTCTACAGTTTTTTGGTTTGTTTCAAAGGCAATATTAGTGCTGAAAAACATGAAAAAATGGAAGCAAAAACAGCCGCGTTAGCGGCTGCACTGGCGGCAAAAACAGCCGAGTTTGGCGGAGAATAAGGCTGCTTTTTGGACAACTTATGGGGACTATTTTTTAAGGAATTCCAGAACAGTTTTTGAGGCACAAAAATAGATGCAAAACAGTGTTAAAAACCAGTAAAAAGTAGCACGGAAAAAATCAGAACAGGCGGTGGTTTCTAGCGGCGGCACCTGGCTGTTTTGGGGCTATTTTCAAGTTTTTTTCGGGATTATTTTCGAGGCGTTCTTTAAAAAAATATGTTGCTAGATATCAGTGCTAAAAATAGGAAAAAACGAGAACCAAAACGACCACGAGAAATGCCAGAACAAGCGGCAGCAATAGGCGGCGGCACAAGCTGTGCGGCGGGACTGTTTTGGCAGCCATCGAAAGCTGTTTTTTGAGTTGTTTTCAAACTGGAATTTTTACAGAAAAATAGTATTTTTCAAAGGCTATTTTTCAAAAAAAAAAATGGGGTCGAGAATGGAGTTCAAGAGAGGCGGTAAAAGCTGCCTGAACCGGCGGCATGCGGTGGCGCCGATGGTGGCTTGTGTTCGGGGCTATTTTGGCCTGTGTTTTTTGATGTTTTCAAGGCTCAGGAGTGTTAAATATGTATAACACTACATATCAAGGACTCTTGATGCAACTTGGATGCCGGAAGCTAATTTAGAAAATGATTGAAAAATTACGAGTTAATCTTTGAATATAAGATATATACATATCTTGCATTTATATTCTTTTAAACTACGTGGATGATATATATCTGTTTTATTTTCTCTGTTAATTTAATTAATTCGAGAAAACTCGATTTTAATTAAAATTTTGTAAAGAAAAATAAAATAAAATATTTTTTAATTAAAAGATTTTAATAAAATGAAAAAACTTTAGATATTTTATTTTTTTCAAAATAACACGTTTAAGATAATTTTTTTAAAATTGAATATCTTAAAAAAACATAAAAATTAATTTCAAATTTTGAATTAATTAAATAAAAAAATATTTAATCTTTATATATATTTTTTGAAAAATGTATAATGCAAAAATAAAATATTTAAATGCCTTTAATCACTATATTAGCTGTAAAACTAATGAAAAAATTGTGCATTCATCTACTATTTTATTTGTTACACATTAAAACACGAAAAGATTGTTTTGGCAAATCGAAATCTTTTGGAACGTGTACACGGAAAGATATTTTAGAATCTTTCGAATCGTGTAATTTTTGAAATTAATAAATTTATTTTAATTAAATAAATTTTTATAATTTTCAAAAATATTTTAAAAATTTAAGTGAGAAAAAAAATTTATTCATAGATAAATTTCGCGGTCTTCATCACCAATTTGTAAGTGATGTAATTAATTTTATGTGTAGTAAGGCCTTCTTTCCCATCGGACAAGATTAATTGCGGTATCACCAGTACCAACCTTCTTTAAGGATAATTCTGGATAATTGTTAGTGCGGATCACTTCTCCATCTGAAGAGTTTATTGCAAAACGATTGATGCGGGATTAGGTGGTGGTTAACACTTAGCTGAAAATTATAATATTCTCGCTCTAACAAGGTGAAGTTGCTAAATCCCCAATCAGATCGATCAAATTCTTCACCTTCATCAGCTCCTCCCAGAAATAACCAATTGTCGCAGCTGAAAAAGCTAAGGAGAGTTTTCACTCCCCTTAATATCTGTCCATGGCTCTGAATCAACTTGTCGAGAAAGGACTGATACAGCTCCTTGATCCAATGCCGCCTCCTAACCCTTTACTGCTACGCTACGATCCTACCCAGTATTGTTCATACCATCAGAGCCACGGACACCTAACCAACAACTATCTAAAAGTCTGCCATGACATTCAAGTTCTCATTGACAGTAAGGTCGTCTCACCCCCATCTGCTCCGAATGTCACGACGGATTTTTTTAGATTCTTGTAATTTTCATGATTCAAGTCTCAAGTCTGAGGGCACATCTATCTGTGCACCATCTTCTTTTACTTTTGATTTTGTAATTCTTGCTCTCTTTAATGAAATAAATGAAAGTTTTGATTATTCTGCCTTGCTTGATTTGTTTTGTACGCTTTCTGATGATTTTGAATTCAAAGGGGATGTCCCTGAAAAATTAAAAACTTTAATAGAAAAGAGAAGAAGAAATGTGTGCCCGACCAATAATTGAAGAAATTTAGTTAATAAATCTGGATAATAAAATTAACCCACAAATTGTCCAAATTGGTTTTTTATTTTCAGTTGAACGTGAACAATTAATGACTTTATTAAAAAAATTCAAAGATATTTTTGCATAATCATACGAGAATATGCCAGTAATTGATCCCGATATTATCCAACACTATATCTCTTTGTATCCCGATGCCAAACTGGTTAAGGAAAAGTTGAAAAGAATATGGCCAGAATGGGCTCTGAAAATCAAGAAAAAAGTAACCAAGCAGATCAACGCTAGTTTTCTCATGGTAATCGAATACCTAAAGTGAGTGGCGAATATTATATCGGTCTTGAAGAAGGATGGACGTATCAGAGTTTGTGTGAATTTTCGAGAACTCAACAAGGTCAGCCCAAAGACAATTTCCCATTATCGCATATTGACGTCATGGTGGACAGTGAGCACACCTTCATGTCATTCATAGATGATTTTTCTGGGTACAATCAGATTCTAATGAACCCTGAAGACAGAGAAAAGATGACATTCAATACACCGCGGGCTACCTACTGTTATCGTATGATGCCAGGGGTAACTTACCAAAGGGCTGCCACTATCTTGTTGCATGATACATGAAGACGTTGAGGTGTATGTGTGCGACATGATTGTGAAGTCCAAAGATCGAGATGGCCATATCATAGTGCTGCACAAATTTTTTGAAAGAATCAAGAAGTATAAGATGTGGCGCAACCCGCAGAAGAATTGGATGAAAGAACTTCTCTTATTCGATGCAAGAAGACTACAAATCCTGTTGCACATACAAGGGCCAAAGCGTTCAATAAAAAAAATTTAGGACCCGGGACTTGAGAGAAAGTGACTTAGCTTTTAAGGAAATCAAGACTCCTATTTTCAACCCAAGAGGCAAGTTCAATTGGGCTAGGCCGTATTTGATCAAGACTATTATGACCGGTGGTGCTGTAATCATTATTGATTTGGATAATAACCCATTCTCTACTCCAATCAACTTGGACCAGCTAAAAAAAAATACTACCCTTGAGAGAAAAATGAAGATAAAATAAAAGCTCGTGGAGTTAAAAATCAAAAAGGCAATTTAGGCAAAAGTTAAAGTAGTTCGCAAGGCCAAAAATATGAAAGGGCGACCTCGGCAAAAGTTACGGCATCACAAAAGGAGAGTGTTAATACCCGAGAGTAAACCGAGCTGGAACTACGTTACGGCCTGATTCCATTTTTGGGATACGTAGGCAGTTTTCTTTTAACAAGTCCGGCCACCTTATTTGTTTTAGCCATTTCTGAATTTGAGTAATGATCAATGCAAATTTATCTTTGAGTTTTGATAGTAAAGCTGTTTAATTGCAAAAATTAAAAAATTTTAAATAATTGAAAACCTTTTTTAGATAAATGTGAGATTTTTATTACTTCAACTGCAATCACAAGATTTTGAAAATAAAGGACGGACACGCAGTCCCAAACTCTAAATAAAGAACAAAGCAACAAAATTCTAAGAGCAAAACAGATCTCTCCGATCTTCATTCTCTTTGCTACTTGTTCTTTGCCATCTTTTATGTTTCTGCTCTTTTTATCCTGAACCAACCACGCCTTGCACTCCTTGAGGAGCTTAGTGTGGGGCAACTCCTGCATCTCTATCAGTGAACGAGATGGCTAAGCCTTTAGATACCGCACCAGAAATGGGGTTTAAAGGGAAGATAAATTAATACGACCCCATACGCCGTGAAATATGATCTAACCTTGACCAAACTGTCTCATGATTCGGTATGGATAATAGAAGGTGAATAGCCGTAGACCAATCTACAAGACATCTGGATGTTTCATAGTAGTCAAAGTCATAAAAGGGATTTGCCACTAGGAGTACTGTCAAGTAATGTCTTCTCTAGTCAGCTAAGAAAGATATTGTCTTCAAGCTGACTCAATAGTGCATATCGGATAAAAATGACGATAAACAAAAGGCAACAGCAATGTACCCTTTCAAACCCTATTTTGTAGAAGATTAGCTTTCTCTATCAGCCAGATCTGAGAAGAGAGAAAAGAGGTAAGAATCGAGAGAAACCAGTAAAAGGAGAGATATATGAAAAAATAAAAAGAGATAGTAGAAGAAGGAGAGAAGAGCAGTAAAATTTGAGAGAAATCAACTAAAGAAAAAAAGAGTGGTAAAAATTGAGAGAAAATCAGCAAAAGGAGAGAAGAGCGGAGAAAATGAGATATTTGAGTTTCACTTTGAAGAAGAAGAGGACTACCGACAAAAGACGTGATTATACCCGGGTAGATAATACTAGATCAATTAGGGTCTCAGCCAAAACTAGGGGCACGAAGTTTTACCCTGCCTTTTTTTGCTCAGCAATATCCACCAGAAAAATGCTAACCCAGTCATCATAGGAAACCAGAAGGTACTGGCCAAGCAGATAGAAGCACAGAACATAACGGCACCGCAACTAAAAAGTCACCAAGGGAACTGGTAGGACAGAATCTGTGTCTAGTGAATCCCCATGGATGAAGAAAGAAACCTCTTGACCAGTTAGACCACAAGGATGCACGATGAACATGGAAGGTGTTGGTATGAACTCCCGTGAGACGAGATTAAGAATGATGGTGAACTCCTCTACAGTGGGGCATAACTCTTCAATACCAAAGCAGAAAACATGAACCCGTGAATCCTAAAAGCTGTGTAGTAGCCCTCAGCAATGGTTCGTTGATTTAAGCCATGATGCGCCAGGTAAACTTATTTCAAATCCTAATCATATGCGAAACGTTGCCTAGGTCATAGGATCGTAAGACAACCTTTAGGTTCCCTAAGCCCTGGTGCGCCAGGAAAATCTTTCAAGCCCTAAAGATTAGGCACCCTTAGCCTTGGTGAGTCGGGCAAATTTTTTAAGCCCTAAAGATTAGGCACCCTAAGCCTTGGTGCGCCAGGCAAACCCAGCACGTCCTAGTAGAAGACTAGGAACTTCAAGCCCTAAAGATTAGGCACCTTAAGCCCTATTGAGCTAGGCAAAAGACTAGGCACCCTATGCCATGGTGCGCAAGGCAAATCTTGGACGTTCTAGTAGAAAACTAGGAACTCTAAGCCCTGATTCACTAGGCATCCGAGATTTTAGGTCTTGACTCGACCTATTAATTCATGGTTATCTCTTCCGATAAATTTAATTTTAAGCCGTGACTTGATTTTTAATTATTTTTATCCCGTGTTTCGTCCCGAACTTTGAGGTCCTGACTCGATCTATTAATTCGTGATTTTCTTCCGATAGATTTAATTTTAAGCCGTGACTTGATTTTTAATTATTTTTATCCCGTGTTTCGTCCTGAATTTTCAGGTCTTGGCTCGACCTATTAATTCGTGGTTTCTCCTCCCGATAAATTTAAATTTAAGTCGTAACTTGTCTTTTAACTAATTTTATCACGTGTTTCATTCCGAACTTTTAGGTCTTGACTCAACCTATTAATTTGTGATTTTTTCTCCTGATGAATTTAATTTTAAACTGTGACTTGGATTTTAATTATTTTTATCCCGTGTTTCGTCTTGAATTTTTAGGTCTTGACTCGATCTCTTAATTCGCGGTCTCTCCTTCCGATAAAGATAGTTTTAAGTCGTGACTTGTCTTTTAATTATTTTTATCCCGTTTTCATCCTGAGTTTTTAAGTCTTGACTCGACTTATTAATTCGTGGTTTTCTGCCGATAAATTTAATTTTAAGCCGTGACTTGGCTTTTAATTATTTTTATCTCGTGCCTCGTTCCGAGTTTTTATGTATTAACTCGACCTATTAATTCGTGGTTTCCTTCCGATAAATTTAATTCTAACCTGTGACTTGGCTTTTAATTCTTTTTAGGTCTTGACTTGACTTATTATTTCGTGATTTTTTTCGAAAAATTTAATTTTAAGCCATGACTTAGCTTTTAATTCTTTTTAGGTCTTGACTCACCTTTTTGTGGCGACCGCCATGTCCATACCTGGCTACCGCCTACTCTAACCTGATGATCGCCAACTTGCATAGTGGCGACCGCCATAAGAAGCTTCTAAAAACTCTCTTGAAGTGGCGACTGCCAACTCGTGAAGTGGCACCCGCCAACTTCAAATGGCCTGACGTGTCCCAGAACGTGTTAACATCTCATTGGTTAATGAATTCTAGAAATACCGCACCCCAGCGTATGTTTTCAAGACAGAATTTTAGAGAGAGATGCTCTGCCGAGTTGTCGAGTAATGCCAATCCCTAATGCAGTAACCCTGCTGAGTCACCGAGCAATCCTAAGCCTCGACGCCAAAACCCTGCCGAAGTACCGAGAGTCAAACCTTCGACTCCAATATTGAAACCCTAACTTAGATCTTGAGGATTGGATTGTTAGCACCATTTCCCGACTCAAGAATTCCTTAGCAACCTGAGTATTTTGTTTGGATCCCTGATCTTTCTAACTTTATTCTCTCTCTTTCGGAGTGATCGGGTTAAGTTCAATTTCAATTCACGTATTTCTGTTTTTTATATTGTTAACCTTGTTTGTTATTTAATTTGCCTCATGTAATTTGATTACTTTCATTAACTTCTTAGTTGTTAATTTACCTACATTTCACACTTAGCACATTGTCATCTTTTATTAATTCATTAATGGGTGCTAATATAATTTGACAATACGGCTAACGATGCTGTTATTGTTATAATCCGAACACTTACATGTATATGATTGTAATTTTCAATATTACAACCATATTTTATTTTTATTTTTCTTTTCTTTTAGCTTTAGTTTAGTATTCCTTTACAAGCATTATTTTCTGTTTCTTTTATTTTCTTGTAATATTAGTTTTTTTTCTTTTATTATAATATTAGTTTAATATTCTTTTATTTTCTTAGCATTAGTTTAATATTCTAATATTTATTTTTTTTTCTTTTCTTGAAATATTAGTTTAATGTTCATTTTCTTTTAACAACAGTTTAATGTTTTTTTAATAAATTTATTTTTCTTTTCTTTTTCTTTTCTTTTAATATTAATGAAATTCTTTTTCTAGTATTTTATTTTATTATTAACTTTATTCTTCTTATAATGTTCTTTTTTTTTCTTTTTTTTAATTTAGTATTTATTTTTCTTTTTTAATAATAGCTTTATTTTTTTTCATAGTACTTTTTGTTTCTTTTATTTTGTTAAACTCAAAAATTACAAAAAATCTTTTAAGTTAGTTTTCATCTTTAAATGGTAGTATAATTTTCTCTTTTAATAATAATTGAAACTCACTTGTTCATTTTATTTTTTTTCTTTTGTTTTGTTTAAAAATATAATACGTGAATAGTTAGTTTTTTTCTTTTTTCTAGTTAAATAGCATTTTTTAACCTTTTTAGTTTAGCTTATTTTTCTTTTGTACACTTTTTCTTTATCTCATTTTTTTAATCTTTAGGTGTTCTCTTACCATCCTCTTTATTTTAATTACCTTTACACAATTTGATAACATACACGATAGTTTTAGAGAATATTTTATTTATTTCATTTGAAAATATGTTTAAATTACTTTAGGATTTTGGTAATATGTCCATTTTTAGCATATTTAATTTTAGCAATTACTATCATATTTTTGATCTTTCATCATGATAGGTTAGGTTATTTTGGTAAAATTGCATATGGGTATGCTCCATATATCATTTAGTTAGAAATTGCATGCCATAAAATTTAGAATATTTATTTTTTTATTTCCTTTGTTTTGATGTTCTAATGCATATGCTATGTATTTTCTTTATTTGATTTTGGACGTTCTCTCTTTGCCTCAATTTTCTCTATTTGTATGTATTTGAGAAATCTTATTAAAGAACTAATAATGATTAGTAGAGGCTAACCTTACGGTTGGGCGAACGGGGTGCCAAATACCTTCCTCGATTCGTACCGTAGCCTCCGAACCATTTTTTATCTGGTTAAACGTTTTAAAGATCAGTAGTAATTTCTGTTTTTCATAGTTTTTCTCAAAAATCAAGTGGCTGACTCTATTTTCAACAAAAAATGATTTTTAAAATTTAACTTTCAAGGTGTTGAAGTATTTTTCAAACATCTTTTGAACTCTTTATTTTTGACCATTTTCAAAACCCCAAAATTTCGGCGCCACAGTATTTTCTGGCGACTCCGCTGGAGACTAGTTTCTAAAATCAAATAAGAGGGCTAGACTTGAAAATATCATTGGTTCTTAATAAGAATTTCTCATTTGCATTTTTGCATGCATGTACATTGTTCTTCACACCACCTGCCTGGTTGACCTGATGCCCCGATCGTTTATCTGTTTCGGCGATTGTTGGGAAGGCAGGCAAGTCTTACTGACTGTACGCTTTCACAGGTGCAGTAAAAGAGTTCGGGCGTACCATTTGGCCATATCCTGAACCACTCTAGGCATGGGATATATATACTAGGCTCTATTCAGAAGGTACCCTGTTCGATTGACCAAAATCGACCATTTTTGCATATAATAGCTTAGAACCCTCCATTAGGTGCTACTAAATGAGTAAGATTACGTGTTTTGTTAATTGTATGTTTTGTTTGCGTTTGTTAAGATTGTTTGTTCGGCTTAGGCTCGTTCCTTTTTTGGGTTAGACTCGAGTTTTCTGTTATCTCTTGTTGTTTAGATTAGTTTTTCTTTCGGGTTCTTATTCGGATTTTGTTCTTCACCTTGTTTAGCTGTCATGCCAATAGTTTTCTTCTCGGGATCATGCCCGTGTTTTGGTTCAAAACCTTTAGGATAGTTTTTCTCTCTTTCGAGTTCTTTCTGGGGTTATTGGTTTTATCCCCCAATTTTGTTTAGGCACGTTTTTTTCGAACCCTTGTTAAACCCGTGTGAGCTTGTCTTGTTTTCCTACCGGAATGCTGTCGTTTTTCCTTAAAATCCTAGATCAAACCAGTACCTTTGGCCTAGTTCTGTTTTCTTGCCGGATTGCTGCCCATTTTTTCGTTTAGTTTCTTCAGATAAACCTTCCCTCTAGAATTTGGCTGTTAGCTATCATTCTGGTTTTTGGGTGTCTAGTTGTTATGCTGCCAGTATTAACCAATAGGGGTAATGTTTCAGTTTCAGTGAATATCTGCTTATGGTTTGCTGTGTTGGGGTGTTTGGGATGTTTACTACCTGTTATTAGAATTTTTTCCAGAGAAGTGTTTGATACTGGTTATTTTACTTTTGGGATCCAGGTTTTCTTCGAATTTAGATAATTGAGCTAGAAAGATTACAGTCAGTACGTTTCTGGGCTAGATTAGTAACAGATAGACTCTACAGGGTATCTAAACAATCAACTAGATCATCTGAAATGGCAGAGAATGAGGTGAACTTGACGGCCTTGATGAGAGCGATCACTAAAATACAGAGAGCCGTGGAGCAGCAAACCCAGGCTCAAAATCAGTACCAAGCATAGATCTAGGCAATTCAGGTCTGTCTGCTCGGCATAAATGAACAGCCGGATGAGACGAATGAGAACGGTGAAGATTTCTAAGATGATAACCAAGAACAAGACGCGCAAGTTACTGTGCCACATCGAGTTCCCCACCTGGTTGTGGTAGAAGAAGAGAACATTGCTCAGTCCAGGGAGTCCGCGTTGGCGGAGAAAAATGACCGTATGGAGAAAGTATTGAGGAAGGCCAAGGGAGTTAAGGAATATATGCTCGATGTATGGGGACTTTGTTTGTTCCCAGATGCTAAGCTGCCAAAAAAGTTTAAAATGCTTGAAATGGAGAAGTTTGATGGAACTGGTGATCCTAAAATTCATTTGAGAATGTATGCCGGTACCCTCTCTCCTATGGGGATCGATGACCAGTTGAAGGCTCAGCTATTCCACCGATCTCTTTTAAGGGCAATCTAGAGGTGGTTTCTCTCCATGAATGTTGCAAAGCCCAGAACATGGGAGGATATCGTCACAACTTTTGCCAGCCAATACAGCTATAATGGCGAACTAGATGTAACCACTCGGGAGCTGGAGACCACTTGTTAAGAAAATAGAGAACAATTTGTGAATTTTCTAATCAGGTAGAGGGGAAGGGCGACCAAAATGACAAATCAGCCAATTGAGAAGGAACAAGAGAGGAATGTAGTCAGGAACCTCTAGTCTCCATCGAAGCGTTATCTGATCACACAACCGCTGTCTACTTTTGAGCAGTTGTTTGATGCAGGGGTTTAGATAAAAGATGAGATCCAGTCTGGTGATAATGATGAGGCCGAGCTGAGCCAAAAGTCGAGAAGACCTTACCCATCCAACAACTAAGACCATCTCACCTCTTCCACTAACTCCGCATCTCGCTCTAACGAGGTGAATTTGCTAAACCCCCAATCAGATCGACCGAATTCTTCACTTTTATCACCTCCTCCTAGAAATAACCAGCCGTCACAGCTGAAAAAGTCAAGGAGAGTTTTTACACCCCTTAATATCTCTCTATCCACGGCCCTGAATAAACTTGTCAAGAAAGGACTGATAAAGCTCCTTGATCCAATGCCGCCTCCTAACCATTTATCGCTACGCTACGATCCCACCCAGTATTGCTCATACCATTAAAGCCATGGACAACCAACCAACAACTGTCTGAAACTCCGCCATGACATTCAAGATCTCATTGACAGTAAGGTTGTCCCACCCCCATCTGCACCGAATGTCGTGGCTTGTTTTTTTAGATTTTTGTAATTTTCATAATTCAAGTCTCAAGTCCGAGGGCATATTTATCCGTGCATCCTCTTCTTTTGGTTTTGATTTTGCAATCCCTGTCCTCTTTGATAAAATAAACAAAAGTTCTGGTTATTATGCCTTGCTTGATTTGTTTTGTACGCTTTCTGATAATTTTGAATTCAAAAGAGATGTTTCCGAAGATTTAAAAGCATTAATAAAAAAGAGAAAAAGAAATGCGTGCCCAACCAATAATTGAAAAAATTTTGTCAATAAATCTGGATAATGAAATTAACCCATAAATTGTTCAAATTAGTTCTTCTTTATTTTCAGTTGAACGTGAATAATTAATAACTTTATTAAAAGAATTCAAATACGTTTTTTGTATGATCATACGAGAATATGCCCGTAATTGATCCCAATATTATCCAACATCATATCCCATTGTATCCCGATGCCAAACTAGTTAAGCAAAAGTTGAGAAGAATACGGCCAGAATAGGCTCTGAAAATCAAGAAAAAAGTCACCAAGCAAACCAACGCTAGTTTTCTCATGGTAATCGAATACCCAAAGTGAGTGGTGAATATTTTATCGGTCTTGAAGAAGGATGGACGTATCAGAGTTTGTGTGAATTTTTGAGATCTCAACAAGGCTATCCCAAAGACGACTTCCCATTATCGCATATTGACGTCATAGTGGACAGTACAGCGGGGCACACCCTCTTGTCATTTATAGATAGTTTCTCCAGGTACAATCAAAATTTAATGGACCCTCAAGATAGAAAAAAGATGACATTCCCTACACCGCGGGGTACCTACTGTTATCGTATGATGCCAGGGGCAACTTACCAAAGGGCTGCCACTATCTTGTTGTATGATACATGAAGACGTCGAGGTGTATGCGGGCGACATAATTGTGAAGTCCAAAGATCGAGACGGCCATATCATATTGTTGCACAAATTTTTTAAAAGAATCAAGAAGTATAAGATGTGGTGCAACCCGCAGAAGGATTGGATGAAAGAACTTCGCTTATTCAATGAAAGAAGACTACAAACTCTGTTCCACATACAAGGGCCAAAGCGTTCAACAAAAAAAATTTAAAACCCGGGACTTAAGAGAAAGTGACTTGACTCTTAAGGAAATTAAGACTCCTATTTTCGACCCAAGAGGCAAGTTCAATTGGGCCAGGCCGTATTTGATCAAGACTATTATAACCAGTGGTGCTGTAATCATCATGGATTTGGTTGGTAACCCGTTCTCCACTTCAATCAACTTAGACCAACTCAAAAAAAATACCATCCTTGAGAGAAAAATGGAGATAAAATAAAAGCTCGCTGAGTTGAAAATCAAAAAAGTAATTCAGGCAAAAATTAGAGCAGCCCGCAAGGCCGAAAATTCGAAAGGGTGACCTTGGCAAAAGTTAGGGTATCATAAAAGGAGAGTGTTAATACCCAAGAGTAAATTGAGCTTGAACTACGTTACGGCCTAATTCCACTTTTAAAGATACGTAGGTAGCTTCTTTTAAGAAGTTTGGCCACCTTTTTTATTTTAGCTATCTTTGAATTAGAGTAATGATAATGTAAATTTATCTTTGAGTTTTAATAGTAAAGTTGTTTAATTGCAAGAATCAAAAAATTTTAAATAATTGGGAACCTTTTCAGATTAACGTGAGATTTTCATTACTTCAGCTGCAATCACAAGATTTTGGATATAAAGGGCAGGCACGTAGTCCCAAACTCTAAATAAAGAAAAAACCTACAAAATTCTAAGAGCAAAACAAATCTCTCATATCTTCCTTCCCTTTACTACTGTTCTTCGCCATCTTCTTTGTTTCGGTAATCTTTATCCTGAACTAACCACGCCTTGTACTCCTTGGGGAGTTCAGTGAGGGGCAACTTCTGCATCTCCATCAGTGAACGAGATGGCTAAACCTCTAGATACCGCGCCATGAATGGGGTCTAAAGGGAAGATAAATCAATACGACCATATACGTCGTGAAATATGATCTGATCTTGACCAAACTGCCTTATAATCCGGTATGGATAATAGAAGGTGGGCAGCCGTAAATCAATGAGCAAGACATCTGGATGTTTCATAGTAGTCAAAGTCATAAAAGGAATTTGCCACTAGGAGCACTGTCAAGTAATGTCTCTTTTAGTCAGCTATGAAAGATATTATCTTCAAACTGCTTCAGTAGTGCTTATCGGATAAAAAGGACAACAAACAAAAGGTAACAGTAATGTACCCTTTCGAACCCTGTTTTTATAGAAGATTTACTTTCTCAATCAGCCTGATCTGAGAAGAGAGAAAAGAGATAAGAATCGAGAAAAATTAGCAAAATGAGAGATATGTGAGAAAATAAAGAGAGATAGTGAAAAAAAGAGAGAAGAGCGGTAAAATTCAAGAGAAATCAGCAAAAAGAGAAAAGAGCGGTAAAAATCGAGAGAAAATCAGCAAAAGGAGAGAAGAGGAGAGAAAATGAGAGATTTGAGTTTCACATTGGAGAAGCAGAGAACTACCGGCAAAAGACGTGATTATACCCGGGTGGATAATACTAGACCAATCAGGGTCTCAGCCAAAACTAGGGGTACGAAGTCCTTCCCTGCCTTTATTTGCTCAACAATATCCACAAGAATAGTGCTAACCCGGTCGTCACAGAAAACCAGAAGGTACCGAACAAGTAGATAGATGCACAGAACATAACGGCACAACAACTAAAAAGTTACCAAGGGCACTGATAGTACAAAATCTGTGTCTACTGAATCTCCATGGATGAAGAAAGAAACCTTTTGACCAGTCAGACCACAAGGATGCAGGATGAACATGGAAGGTGTTGGTATGAACTCCCGTGAGACGAGATTAAGAATGACGGTGAACTCCTCTACAGTGGGGCATAACTCTTCAAGACCAAAGCAGAAAACATGAGCCCGTAGATCCTAAAAGCTGTGTAGCAGCCCTCAGTAATGGTTCGCTGATCCAAGCCCTGGTGCGCTAGGCAAACTTCTTTAAATCCTAATTATATGCGAAGCGTTGTCTAAGTCCTAGTATCGTAAAATGGCCCTTAGGTTCCTTAAGCCCTAATGTGCCAGGCAAATCTTTTAAGCCATAAAGATTAGGCATCCTAAGTCCTGGTGAGTCAGGCAAATCTTTCAAGCCCTAAAGATTAGGTACTTTTTGCTCTGGTGCACCAGGTAAATCTTTAAAGCCCTAAAGATTAGGCACCCTTAGCCTTGGTGAGTTAAGCAAATCTTTCAAGCCCTCAAGACCATGCAGCCTAAACCCTGGTGCGCCAGGAAAACGCAGCACGTCATAATAGAAGACTAGGAACTTCAAGCCCTAAAGATTAGGCACCTTAAGCTCTGGTGAGCCAAATGAATCTTTCAAGCCCTAGAAGACTAGGCACCCTATGCCATGGTGCGCCAGGTAAATCTTGCACGTCCTAGTAGAAGACTAGGAACCCTAAACTCTAGTGCGTTAGGCATCCGAGTTTTTAGGTATTGACTCGACCTATTAATTTATGATTATCCATTTCGATAAATTTAATTTTAAGCCGTGACTTGATTTTTAATTAATTTTATCCCGTGTTTCGTCTCAAACTTTTAGGTCTTAACTCGATCTATTAATTCGTAGTTTTCTTCCGATAGATTTTATTAAAAGACGTGACTTAACTTTTAATTATTTTTATCCCGTGTTTCGTCTCGAATTTTTAGGTCTTGACTCGACCTATGAATTCGTGGTTTCTTCTCCTTATAAATTTAATTTTAAATTGTGACTTAGCTTTTAATTAATTTTATCCCGTATTTCGTCCCGAACTTTTAGTCTTGACTCGACCTATTAATTCGTGATTTTTCCTCTTGATTCGATCTTTAGAATTTGTTTGATCATACCAGCATCTGCATCATGTTAGCATCTGTTCATCTTAGCATTTGTATCATGTTTCTTATCCTACATCATTGCATTTTATCCCAAGAACTACATTTTGGTCTGATCCCTAGTAAATGGGTACGTAGGCATATCGATGAAAATTCGAATTCGACCAACATCATATGCATGCTTGTGTGTTCGTGGGCTAAGATTGACAGTTCGGTCAAATGAATATTGTCTCTGGATCTTTGATATAACTTGCATCACGCGTTGCTATGCAAGTTATATCAAAGAGGAACAACTGTGGACACCCTAATTTGACCCCGCCTAATTTTAAGTAAATCTGATAATAAAAACAGTTGGAATGGTGCCTCAGTACGATCCTAAGGAAATGATACAAACTCAGTATTTGAATCCAATGATCAAAACCTTTAAACCAGTAAAATCATCATTGAACCCTACATTGAACCATGGGATCTCCAACTCCATTGTGGTGACCACCAATAGAACCTCTTGAAAGCTTCACCTTTTTGTGGCGATCGTTATGTCCATATCTGGTGACCGCCAACTTGCATAGTGGCGACTGCCATAAGAAACTTCTGGAAATTGTCCTGATGTGGCGACTGCATACTTCAAATGGCCTGACGTGTCCCAGAACGTGTCATCATCTCATTGGTTAAAAAATTCTATAAATATCGTATCCCAGTGTACGTTTTTAAGACAGAATTTTAGAGAGAGATACTCTACCGAGTCGCCGAGCAATCCCGATCCCCGTCGCTAAAACCCTGCTGAAGTACCGAGATCCGAACCTCCGATGCCAACATTGAAACCCTAACTTGAATCTTGAGGATTGGATCGTTGGCACTATTTTTCGACTCAAGGATTCCTTAGTAATCCAAGTATTTTGTTTGGATCCTCGATCTTTCTAACTCCATTCTTTCTTTTGGAGTTATCAGGCTAAGTTCAATTTCAATTCGCGTATTTCTTTAATTTGTATAGTTAATCTTATTTGTTATTTTATTTGCCTAATGTAATTTGGTTACTTTCATTAACTTCTTAATTGTTAATTTACCTAAATTTCATACTTAGCGCATTGTCATATGTTGTTAATTCATTAATTAGTACTAAAATAATTTAACAATACGACAAACGATATCGTTATTACTATAATTCGAGCAATTACATATATATAGTTATAATTTTTAATATTACACTTATATTTTATTTTTATTTTTCTTTCCTTTTAACTTTAGTTTAGTATTCATTTACAAGCATTTATTTTGTTTTTCTTTTCTTTTTATGTAATATTAAATTTTTTTCTTGTAATATTAGTTTAATGTTCTTTTATTTTCTTAGCATTAGTTTAATGTTTTAACATTTATTTTTTTTTCTTTTCTCTTCTTGAAATATTAGTTTAATGTTCTTTTAATAACTTTATTTTTCTTTCTTTTTTCTTTTATTTTAATATTAATATAATTTTTTTTCCAACATTTTATTTTATTTTATTCTTTTTATTATTAGCTTTATTCTTCTTATAATGTTTCATTTACTTTTCTTTTTTCTTTTAATGATAGTATTTATTTTTCTTTCAATTTTCTTTTTTAATGATAGTTTTATTTTTTTTTCATAGTACTTATTTTATTTTATTTTGTTAAACTCAAAAATTACAAAAAAACCTTTTAAGTTAATTTTTACCTTTAAATGTTAGTATAATTTTCTCTTTTAATAATAATTGAAACTCATTTGTTCATTTTATTTTTTTTATTTTTTTCCTTTTATTTTATTTAAAAATATAAAATGTGAATAGTTAGCTTTTCTTTTATTGGCTTAATAGCATTTTCTAACCATTTTATTTTACCTTATTTTTCTTTTGTACCTTTTTACTTTATCTCATTTTTCTCTAATCTTCAGGTGTTCTCTTATTATCCTATTTATTTTAGTTAACTTTATACAATTTGATAACATATATGATAGTTTTAAAGAATATTTTGTTTATTTCATTTGAAAGCATATTTAAATTAGTTTAAAATTTTGATAATATGCCCATTTTTTGCATATTTAATTTTAATAATTTCTAACATATTATTTATCTTTTATCATGATAGCTTAGGTTACTTTGGTGAAATAGCATGCGGGTGTGCTCCATGTATCATTTAGTTAGAAATTATATGCCGTAGGACTTAAAATTTTTATTTTTTTATTTTTTATTTGTTTTGGTGTTCTATATACATATGCTATGTATTTTTTTAATTTGATTTTGAATGTTATCTCTTTGCCTACATTTTTTTTATTTGCATGCATTTGAGAAATCTTATTAAAGAATTAATGATAATTAGTAGAGACCAACCTTACGGCTGGGCGAACAGGGAGCCTAACACCTTCCCCGATTCGTACCTTAGCCCCCGAATTCTTTTTATCTTATTAAACGTTTTAAAGATTAGTAGACATTTTTATTTTTCTTGGTTTTTCTCAAAAATCAAGTGGCGACTCTATTTTCAACAAAAAGAAATTTTTAAAATTTGAATTTTAAGGTGTTGAAATATTTTTCAAATATCTTTTGAACTCCTTATTTTTAACCATTTGCAAAACCCAAAAATTCCGACGCCACAGTATTTTCTAGCGATTTCGCTGGGGATTGGTTTCTAAAATCAAATAAGAGAGCTATACTTGAAAACATCATTGGTTCTTAATAAGACTTTCTCATTTGCATTTTCGCATGCATGTGCATTGTTCTTCATACTCCCTTGTATGGTCGACCTGATGCCCTAATCGTTTATCCGTTTCGGGGATTGATAGAAAGGCGGGCAAGCCTTACTGACACTACGCTTTTATAGGTGCAGTAAAAAAGTTCGAGCGTACCGTTTGACTATATTCTGCATCACTCCAGGTATGGGAGGTGTATACCCGGCTCTATTCAAAAAGTACCAAGTTCAATTGATCAAAACCAGCCATTTTTGCATATAGTAGTTTAGAACCCTCCATTAGGTGCTACTAACGCAATAGGATTACGTGTTTTGTTAATTGCATGTTTTGTTTGCTTTTGTTAGGATTTTTTGTTCGGCTTAGGCTTGTTCATTTTTTGGGTTTAGCCCGGACTTTCTATTGTCCCTTGTTGTATAGGTTAGTTTTTCCTTCAAGTTCTTACCCGAGTTTTGTTCTTCGCCTTGTTTGGCTATCATGCCGTTAGTTTTCTTCTCGGGGTCATGCCCGTGTTTTGGTTCAAAACCTTTAGGATAGTTTTTCTCTCTTCCAGGTTATTCCCGAGGTTGTTGGTTTTATCCCCCGTTTTTGTTTAGCCTCGTTTTCTTCGAACTCTTGTTAAACTCGTGTGTGCTAATCTTGTTTTCCTATCGAAATGCTGTTGTTTTTCCTTAGAATCCTGGATCAAACCAGTACCTTTGGCCTAGTTCTGTTTTCTTGCCGGAGTGTTGCCCGTTTTTTCGTTTAGTTTTTTCGGATAAACTTTCCCTTTAAAATTTGGTTGATCTTCTTCTTAGCCATCATCCTAGTTTTTGGATGTCTAGTTGTTATACTGCCAGTATTAGCCCGACAAGGACATTGTTTCAGTTTCAGAATATCTGCTTATGGTTTGCTGTGTTGGGGTGTTTGGGATGTTCGCTACCAGATGTCAGAATTTTTTCCACAAAAATGTTTGATATTGGTTATTTTGCTTTTGGGATCCAGGTTTTCTTCGGATTTAGATTATTGAGCTAGAAAGATTACAGTCAGTACGTGTTTGGACTAGATCAGTAACAGACAGACTCTACAAGGTATCTGAATAATCAATTGGATCATCTGAAATGGTGGCAAAGAATGAGGTGAACTTGACGGCCTTGATGAAGGAGAACACTGAAATACAGAGAGCTGTGGAGCAGCAAACCCAAACTCAAAATCAGTGCCAAGCGCAGTTCTAGGCAATTTAGGCATGTCTGCCTGGCATAAATGGATAGCCAGATAATACGAATGAGAATGGTGAAGATTTCTAAGATGATAATCAAGGACAAGACGCACCGCAAATTATTGTGCCACTTCGGGTTCCCCGCCCGGTTGTGGTAGAAGAAGAGAACACTGCTCAGTCTAGGGAGTTCGTGCTGGCAGAGAAAATTGATCGTATGGAGAAAGTCTTGAGGAAGGCTAAGGGACTCGAGGAATATATGCTCGATGTAAGGGGACTTTGTTTGTTCCCGAATGCTAAGTTGCCGAAAAAGTTCAAAATACTTGAAATGGAGAAGTTCGATGGAACTAGTGATCCTAGATTTCATTTGAGAATGTATGTCGGTACCCTCTCTCCCATGGGGATCGAGGACCAGTTGAAGGCTCAGCTATTCCACCGATCTCTTTCCGGAGCAGTCCAGAGGTGGTTCCTCTCCATGAATGTTGCAAAGATCAGAACATGGGAGGACATTGCCACAGCTTTTGTCAGCCAATACAACTATAACGTCCAACTAGATGTAACCACTCGGGAGCTGGAGACCACTCGTCAAGAAAGTAGAGAATCATTTGTGAATTTTCTAACCAGGTGGAGGGGATATGCGACAAAATTACAAATTGGCCAATTGAGAAGGAACAAGAGAGGAATTTTGTCAGGAACCTCGAGTCTTCATCAAAGCGTTATCTGATAACACAACTGCTGTCTACTTTCGAGCAGTTGTTTGATGCCGGGGTTCAGATAAAAGATGCGATCCAGTCTGGTGATATCAATGAGGCTGAGCTGAGCCAAAAGTTGAGAAGACCTTACCCATCCAACAACCAAAACCATCTCACCTCTGACACTAACCCCATATCTCGCTATAACGAGGTGAATTTACTAAACCCCCAATCAGATCGACCGAAATTTTCACCTTCATCACCTCCTCCCAGAAATAACCAGCCGTCGCAGCTGAAAAAGCCAAGGAGAGACTTTACACCCCTTAATATCTCTCTATCCACGGCCCTGAATCAACTTGTCGAGAAAAGGCTGATAAAGCTCCTTGATCCAATGCCGCCTCCTAACCATTTACCGCTACGCTACGATCCCACCCAGTATTGCTTATACCATCAAAGCCACGGACACCCAACCAATAACTGTCTGAAACTCCGTCATGACATTCAAGATCTCGTTGACAGTAAGGTTGTCCCACCCCCATCTGCACCAAATGTCACGGCTGATTTTTTTAGATTCTTGTAATTTTCATGATTCAAGTCTCAAGTCCGAGGGCACATATATCCGTGCATCCTCTTCTTTTACTTTTGATTTTGTAATGCTTGCTCTCTTTAATGAAATAAACGAAAGTTCTGATTATTCTACCTTGCTTGATTTGTTTTGTACGCTTTCTGATAATTTTGAATTCAAAGGGAATGTCCCCGAAGAATTAAAAATTTTAATAAAAAAGAGAAGAACAAATGCGTGCCCAACCAATAACTGAAGAAATTTTGTCAATAAATATGGATAATGAAATTAATCCACAAATTGTCCAAATTGATTCTTCTTTATTTTCAGTTGAACGTGAATAATTAATAACTTTATTAAAAGAATTTAAAGACGTTTTTGTATGATCATACGAGAATATACCCGTAATTGATCCCGATATTAACCAATACCATATCCCATTGTATCCCGATGCCAAACTGGTTAAGCAAAAGTTGAGAAGAATACGGTCAGAATGGGCTCTGAAAATCAAGAAAAAAGTCACCAAACAGACCAACACTAGTTTTCTCATGATAACCGAATACCCAAAGTGAGTGGTGAATATTGTACCAATCTTGAAGAAGGATGGACGTATCAAAATTTGTGTGAATTTTCGAGATCTCAACAAGGCCAGCCCACAGATGACTTCCCATTATCGCATATTGACGTTATGGTGGACAGTACAGCGGGGCACGCCCTCTTGTCATTCATAGATGGTTTCTTCGGGTATATTCAGATTCTAATAGACCCTAAAGACAGAGAAAAGATGACATTCACTACACCACGAGGTACCTACTGCTATCGTATGATGCAAGTGGCAACTTACCAAAGTGCTGCCACTACCTTGTTGCATGATACATGAAGACGTCGAGGTGTATATGGGCGACATGATTGTGAAGTCCAAAGATCGATAAGGCCATATCATAATGCTACACAATTTTTTTGAAAGAATCAAGAAGTATAAGATGTGGTGCAACTCACAGAAGAATTGGATGAAAGAACTTCTCTTATTCGATGAAAGAAGATTACAAACTCTGTTCCACATACAAGGGCCAAAGCGTTCAACAACAAAAAATTAAGACCCGGGACTTGAGAGAAAGTGACTTGGCTTTTAAGGAAATCAAGGCTCTTATTTTCGACCTAAGAGGCAAGTTCAATTGGGCCAGGCCGTATCTGATCAAGACTATTATGACCGGTGGTGCTGCAATCATCATGGATCTAGATGGTAACCCGTTCTCCACTACAATCAACTTGGACTAGCTAAAAAAAATACTACCCTTGAGAGAAAAATAGAAATAAAATAAAAGCTCGCTGAGTTGAAAATCGAAATGGTGATTTAAGCAAAAGTTAGAGCAACCCGCAAAATCGAAAACTCGAAAGGGCGACCTTGGCAAAAGTTAGGGTATCACAAAAGGAGAGTGTTAATACCCAAGAGTAAACCGAGCTTGAACTACGTTACAGCCTGATTTTAGTTTTTGGAATACGTAGGCAGCTTCTTTTAAAAAGTCCGGCCACCTTTTTTGTTTTAGCCATCTTTAAATTTGAGTAATGATCAATGCAAATTTATTTTTGAGTTTGATAGTAAAGTTGTTTAATTGCAAGAATCGAAAAATTTTAAATAATTGAGAACCTTTTCAGATAAACGTGATATTTTCATTACTTCAGCTTCGATCACAAGATTTTGAAAATAAAATAAAAAAGTTACAAAATTCTAAGTGCAAAACAGATCTCTCAGATCTTTCTTCTCTTTGCTACTTGTTCTTCGCCATCTTCTTTGTTTCTACTCTTTTTATCTTGAACCTACCACGCCTTGTACTCCTTAGAGAGCTCAGTGTGGGGCAGCTCCTGCATCTTCATCAGTGAACAAGATGGCCAAGCCTTCAGATACCGCGCCAGAAATGGGGTCTTAAGGAAAGATAAATTAATACGACTCCATACGCCGTGAAATATAATTTGACCTTGACCAAACTGTTTCATGATCTGGTGTGGATAATAGAAGGTGGACAGCCATAGACCAATCAGCAAGACATCTGGATGTTTCATAGTAGTCAAAGTCATAAAAGGGATCTGCCACTAGGAGTATTGTCAAGTAATGTCTCTTCTAGTCAGCTACGAAAGATATTGTCTCCAAGCTGTCTCAGTAATACATATTGGATAAAATGGACGATAAACAAAAGGCAACAACAATGTACCCTTATGAACCCTGTTTCTATAGAAGATTCACTTTCTCTATCAGCTAGATCTGAGAAGAGATAAAAGAGATAAGAATCGAGAGAAATCAGCAAAATGAGAGATATGTGAAAAAATAAAGAAAGATAGTGGAAAAGAAGAGAAGAGCGGTAAAATTCGAGAGAAATCAGGAAAAGGAGAGAAGAGCGGAGAAAATGAGAGATTTGAGTTTCACCATAGAGAAGAAGAGGATTACCGGCAAAAGACATGATTACACCCGGGTGGATAGCACTAGACCACTCAGGGTCTCAGCTAAAACTAAAGGCACGAAGTCCTTCCCCGCCTTTAT
>JAUMHN010091626.1:0-25467 GCA_032360265.1 Heliamphora ciliata
GTGCAGCACGCACCGAGTCAAATACTAGACAGAATATACGAACTATGCATTCATACATCACAAATGTAAATATGAAATCATAAATACAAAATCATCTCAAATGTTTCTCATTAATATATTAGAGATCAAGAATAAAATACATAAAAAGCATGACTTTTCAGTATACATTCCCAACAACAATCTACCTCCCTTAAAATGTATTTTGTCCCCGAAATTTTGCATCGTACCTACGTTCATGAAAAGCAAAGGGTAGTTTGCTCGCATGGCACCCTCGTGTTCTCAAGTCATTTTCGATCCGTCAGTGTCTCCATAACATGCGTACGAGCGGAGAAGTTCCCTCTGAGTACTTTGTTACGGCGGTCGAGGATCTTTACTAGTCATTCTTCGAAGGTCGCGTCTTCGTCGATCTGAGCTCCTCCTAATTAATGGTGTTGTCCTGATTAGGTTCGTACTTTTGCAACATCGAGATGTGGAATACGTTGTGAACATCTACAAACTGAGGTGGCAGAGCTAAATGGAAGGCAACTGTTCCAAACTCCAGCTAAGGTTTCGAACGAACCACTATATCTTGGTGACATCTTTTCTTTCTTTTCGAATTGATTAATTCCTTGGCGTGGCTGAATTTTTTAGAAATACATGGTTTTCTATTTTGAGTTTTAGGGGTTTTCGACGTTGGTCAGCATAACTCTTCTGTCTGCTCTGTGGAGTGCTAAGGCATTGTTGAACTAACTTGATCTTTTTAGTCGTCTTGAGTACGTTGTCCGGTCTTAGCAAGCTGGTCTCCTTGGTTTCTTCCCAGCATACGATTAATCTGTACAGTCTTTCGTAGAGCGTTTCGTATGGTGGCATACCATCACTGGCTTGACAGCGGGTGTTATAGGCAAACTCGACGAGCGATAAGTGTTTCTCTCAACCTCTTTTGAAAAGTTTCATTACGTAGGCTCTCAGCATATCTTCAAAGGTCTGAATGGTGCATTTGGATTGTCTGTTAATTTGAGGGTGAGACATGATTCTTGGTCAGATGCAATAGAGGTTGATAACTCACGTAGGCGTACAATCTTGCAAACGTACTTTCGGCTTAAGGTCTTCAATGCGTAGAGAGGTCTAACTAGTAGAAAGCGAGCAGTCTTACTGAGGCGGTCTACTAGAATAAAGATGTCATCGGGATCTTGAGGTAATCTCAGTAGTCTGGTGATGAAGTCCGCTTCCATTTCCTAAGGTTTGTAGCATTCCTTCTGACTTCTAGCATTTGACTTTGACATGTTAATGCACAAGGGTTGAGAGTTTCCTCTAAGACGGGATCGTTTCTCATGTAATTAACCGCCATAGGGTGAATAAACGTGACAAAGAAGTTTGTTAGTTGTAGTTATCAAATTTTGTATCCTGTCGTCGGTCGGAGGTTAAACTGAGTTTGCTAGCTTCTGGGTCATAGGTAGGCTAGTTCTATCCACTGGGATTCCTGTTGATGAGGCTCATAGAGTATCGTAAAATGTCATCTTATTTTGTTCTCCAACTCGTGGTAGGTTGTAAGTCGACTTCAAAAATAGATTGAGTCCCAAGACTTGTTACGCGCGGTTATCGATAGAAGCACTAAACTGTAACGCAAGGGATAGATCTGCTTCGTGGTTCAAACGTTCTAAAGTGTGCACGTAGTTTAGCTTTTCTCGCGAAATTCTATACTTTAACGAATATTACTACTGGTCTGTAGAACATGATTTCTAAGGCAAAACAAGGATATATTTGGGTTTACAAGGAAACACACATGGGATTCAAAAAGGACGATCAATTCACATATTTCAAGAAATCAATGCAAAATGATGGGTAGCCAACTAGATACTTGCCCTGAAGTTGCGTCGGCCTAACGTACTTCAATTCAAGCATCCAAATCTAGTCCCCTGGACATGATTTTCAAAGGTATAGTAAAGACCCACAAAATTACTTTCATGATAAGGCAAATCATCAAAAGCTTACAGGAAATGAGATATCGGGTTGAGAACGAATTTTATCAGATGAGTCAGAGTGAATGATTATGAGGTTACGCGATTCAAAGGAAGAGAAGTGTCACATAAGACAGGAGGATACGATCACTTTTACGGGTTAAAGTTCAAAAGTGTAAACACCGTTGGGTCAAGGAATAGAGAACTCTGTCAGTCCATTAAAAACTAAAGTTTAAGACTTTTTTTTTGGTCAAAAGTCAAAGAATCTAACTTCTAGGTGGGGTACATGGGTCAAAAGTTTACTGTTCGTACAACTTCTGCATGGGTAAAGGCCTAACCAGTCTAAAAGTCCACGTCCAAAAGTCTAAGCCTAAGTCAATGGTCACGTGGGTAAGGGTTGAACCTAAGCTCTGATACCAAACTATGACGCCCCAAAACTCGAAGACATCTAGAGCGACAATTAACTAATAGGGCTGCAAAAATTAAATAACGATAATACCTATGCGTGCCAAAAAGCAGATATTATAGAGATATATAGTACATACCCAACTAAAATCTTTTTGGAGCACATCGAACAATACAAGAAATAGGTGGATAATCACAAAAATGGTACTACGTGGCCAAGGAAGGCTTGGATGAAAGCAAGAAACTCTTAATCAACACTCTATGTTCTCGTCCACGTACTCGTCAATGAGCTCTTCTAGCTCTTCGAAACCTGGCATGAAATGTCAAAAAAACTCACACCAACATACAAATATTTCTCATGTAGCAGGTCAAAACATGACAGAATAAATAGTAGATTAATCATAAGAGTGATTATAATGAGAAATGATGCAACCAATTTAATTTTCTAATCCAATTAAGACTTAAGTTATTCTAGGTTCTCCCACCCTGGGGAAACCACCTTAAAACCTCATGATCCCAATCACGCTGACCAAGTCTATCGACCGGCAAAGAGCGTTCCTTAAGCCGTGGGATAACTACTTAGCTGACTAAGTGTCCAGCCGGGTTATCACTGACGGCAAGGTGTCAGCGACGGTCAGGCCCTCGGATCTCAGGTCAAGGTCCAACACGGGATCGCGAAATCTAACTCCAATTATTACGCCACCCGAACTGCCTTCACCAAAATACAAATATCACAACAATGTGGATTTAGCACTTGGGGCAAAAAACACCCAAAACAAATCAGTGCATATAGCCAATATCACAATATTTCCAAATATTCAAATTTCCAAGAGTTTCAATTCGATCAACCACAGTATCAATCTTAAGGTTCAATTTTCATTCTTTTCTTAAAATAAAATGGTGAACCCCGTCAAACCCACCCAATGATGATGTGGCATGATACAATATGCAAAAATTACAATTTTTCAACTTACATGGAAATTTATGCATGGATATGATTAATTAGCATGTAAGACAAAAAGATGCACTAATTAATCACCTCAAAATATTTAGATTAAAATACAATGTGCATGGATTAACGATTTCATCAAATTTGCATGTAAATAATTCAACCACTAAAATCATGAAAATATATCAAAACAATATTACACATTCTAATTATTCAATCATGCATAACACAATATAGGTAAACCCCATGTAACATCCCGACCCTTCACATGGCAACGAAATTGTCCACTTTGGGTAAAGTCCTCACAGTTTTGTTCTTCCCAGGGGGTCACCCATCCTTGCATTGCTCCCGTCCAAGCACGCTTAACTGCGGAGTTCTACTAAGGTCTCTACCACCTGGGAAAAGGCCTCGTTAAATGTAAGGGTCCAAGATTTTTCATTTATAGCCCAGGAACTAGCCCTCCTTTTCCAATGTGTGATACCAGGAAATCACAATCCACCCCCCTTAGGGCTGCACGTCCTCGTGCAGTAGCCTGCCAGCGCTGGCAGCCTGCCAATCCTTATCGACTCGCCCACTCAATAGCCCGCCCACGTGTCACGCGAGACGGAAGGGGCCCACACTCGGGGGTGAGAAAAGTCGGCTCTGATACCATCTGTAACACCCTGACCCTTCACATGGCAACGATATTGTCCGCTTTAGGCAAAGCATTCACGGTTTTGTTCTTCCCATGGGGTCACCCATCCTTGCATTGCTCTCGCTTAGGCATGCTTAACTGCAGAGTTCTGCTAAGATTTCTACCACCTGAAAAAAGGTCTCGTTGAATGTAAGGGTCCAATGTTTTTACTTTATAGCCCAGGAACTCCCTCTCCCTTTTCGATCTGGGATACCAGGATATCACAATCCAGCCCCCTGAGGGCTGCACGTTCCCGTGCAGTAGCCTGACAGCTCCGGTAGCCTGCCGTCCTTACCGACCTTCCCACTCAGTAGCCCGCCCAAGTGTCACGCGAGACGGTAGGGGTCCACACTCGGAGATGAGGAGAGTCGGCTCTGATACCATTTGTAACATCCCGACTCTTCACATGGCAACGATATTGTCCACTTTGAGCAAAGTCCTCACGGTTTTGTTCTTTCCAGGGGGTCACCCATCCTTGTATTGCTCCCGTCTAAGTACGCTTAACTACGGAGTTCTACTAGGGTTTCTACCACCAGGGAAAAGGCTTCATTGAATGTAAGGGTCCAAGATTTTTCCTTTATAGTCTAGGAACTCCCTCTCCCTTTCCGATATGAGATACCGGGATATCACAAATATAGTACATATATATCACATCAAATATAAAATAAGGTAATATTATACTATAAAAAAAATTCAAATTTGGGTGCCTAAACCCCACTTGAGTATGGAGCACTCAATCTCATTTTTTTATGGCCATTGTCATACATGCATTGAGTGTTATTGGACATAGCTTTTTTAGGGTCATACACAAACATTGTTAGCCTCCTTTACTCACAAATTTCTGTATTAAGAAGACCACTCCCTCCCCTAATTTTTGTTCATAGCACTCTCTCTCCCAACTCTCTTTTGTGTTTTGAAATATTATAAGTGTTCTAGGGTGTGTTAGAGAGAGAAGGTAAGGAAGAGCTTGAGTTCTTCAAGGTTCAAGGTGTTCTTGGTATTCATCCTCAAAGTGCGCCCACATCCACCATTCACCAAGCTATATCAAGGTAGAAACAACATCTTTATACATTTATTTTTCATTTACAAGTCTTCTCTCATCTCCTAGTCTCACCAAAACCTGAGATCCATGCTCAAACTCATGTTTTCTTCATGCTCAAATTTATCCAGAAAGGGATTTTGTCAAAAATCCAATTTTTGCTTCTTTTTTTTAGTGATCTAGGCTCATCAAAAGTTTCTGAACTTTTTACTGTAGTTTCATGTATATATTACTTGCATGTACGAATTTTCTTGAGGTACAAATCATTTTCCTTATTTTTCTAAAAGTAGAGAAGTAAATCGGGTTATTTTTCCTTACTTTGAATCCACGCCATTTCCTGTATAAGTAAGCTCTTAGTGTGATTTTTATGTGGTTGGAAATCTAAACATCTTTTCTTTCTAACCCTACTAGAATCAACCCGTTTGCATATGTATAGAGAAAATGCCAATGATTCTCCTAAAGTGTGTCGAATCTGGACATTGTTTGGTAGAATATTTATAATAAATTCAAAATAAATGAAAAAAATAAAAGGTTAAGTTCCCGAGGTTCTAAACTCATAGATCTACTACTCGAAAAAAATTTTAAAAATTAATTTTTGATTTTAAGTCCTCATTTCTATTTTTGAAGCCACTGAGTTTTCATACCACTGTTCTGGATGTTTCTCTCTACACTGTCATAGAAATTTATTTTGCTAAAATCGAGGCCTTAGGGGCAAAATTTGAAATAGTGTAAAACATAAAAAGTGTTCACAACATCCCAAATAGGGTGCCTACCAAATCTCAAGTTTTAATTCCGAGTCTAAATATTTTAAAAACTCTAAAACCAATAGCAAAAATCTAAAAATCCTGAATATGATTAAATGTGATTTTGCTTTAATATTATTGTTTGGGGTGTGAAATCCTTGTATCCCACATCGGAAAAGGAGGGGGAGTTCCTGTGCTATAAACGAAAAATCTTGGACCCTTACATTCAACGAGGTCTTTTCTCAGGTGGTAGAGACCCTAGTAGAACTCCGCAGTTAAGCGTGCTTGGAAGGGAGCAACGCAAGGATGGATGACCCCCCTGGGAAGAACAAAACCATGAGGACTTTGCCCAAAGCGGACAATATCGTTGCCATGTGAAGGGTCGGGATGTTACAAATGGTATCAGAGCCGACTCTCCTCACCTCTGAGTGTGGGCTCCTGCCGTCTCGCGTGACACGTGGGCGAGCTACTGAGTGGGCAAGTCGATAAGGACGGTAGGCTACCGGAGCTGGCTGGCTACTGCACGGGGACGTACAGCCCTAAGGGGGGTGAATTGTGATATCCTGGTATCCCACATCGAAAAGGGAGAGAGAGTTCCTAGGCTACAAAGGAAAAATCTTGGACTCTTACATTCAACGAGGCTTTTTCCTAGGTGGTAGAAATCTTAGCAGAACTCCGCAGTTAAGCATGCTTAAGCGGGAGCAATGCAAGGATGGGTGACCCCCTGAGAAGAACAAAACCGTGAGGGCTTTGCCCAAAGCGGATAATATCGTTGCCATGTGAAGGGTCGGGGTGTTACAATATTGTTCAAGAATTGTATCCAAAAATTAACTTAATATATATTTTTAATCATGAATATTGAATATTTGAATTAATATAATAATTTTAGGTGTTGTACTTAATTTTAACATCTTAGTTTAATTATAGCATTATTTAATTGTGGTGGATGGGCTAAATTTTAATTTTTGTACAATTTCGTGACTTGATGTATATTTTTAATTACTTTTATACTATTTTTAATTTAATTTGATGAATTTAGTTTTTAAAACTTAATTTCATGATTTAATATTATTTTATCATTATTTAATTGTTTATATGTTGTTTTAAATCTCTTTATATTAATATACAAGTTGGATTAAAGTTATATTATTATATTAGATTATTACTTTTGATTAGATTACTTATAGAGATTTATATACACATATACATATATATAATAAGTTATCTTTTTGTTTATTTAGTTATTTTATGTACTAAAGTCACTTTTTACTTTTGATTATTATATACTAAAGTAACTTTTTCTTTTTGTTTATTGATTATTTTATTAGGTTGTAGGAAAGAGTATAATTATATAGACATATCCTCCTGCATATATATATCTATACAATTTTAATATTACTTTTGATTATTTTAATGGAGATTGAGTGTTGTAGAGAATTAAAATTTATTGATTATTTTATTGTGTTTGTTGTAGAGATTTTCTTAAGTATGTGTGTATACTAAAACTTGTGTTGAAATTTGTATGAGTTTGTGTTGTAGTCACGTAATTAATTATTATTTTTAAAAAAATTATTATTATTATTTTTTTTGTTAGGTGATCGTGACAATATGGGCAACTACACTACATCTATACTACCGTTGCTATTATTATATCTAAAAAATGGATCCTTACAATTTAATTTATTATATTTTGTATTAAGTCTCTTTTTAAATTAACATACAAGTTGGTATTAAATTATACTATTTTATTGGGTTGTATACTTTTGATTAAAATATTAATGTTATTGTAGAGATTTGTATGTTTGTATATATGTATAATAAAGTTATTTTTAGATTTTACTTATTTTACACTGTAGAATTTGTTTATTAGTGTGTGTGTGTATATATATATATATATATATATATTATTTTATTTTATTTTATTTATTTATTTATTTATTATTTTTTTAATTGAGATTATGGGTTGTAGAGATTTGACATTTTGTTCATTATTATATTGTATTGTCGAGATTCTTGTATATACTCATACTTATATATACATATAAAGCTTGGTTGGAGAATGTGAGTGTGAGTGAATTTATTATTTTTGTATATAATTTTGTGATTTGATATTTTATATTATTATTATTTAATATTTTATACACTATTATTATTTTAAACTTTTTGATTGCTATTATTATTATTATTTTCTTCTTTCTTTTTTTTTCTTTACATTTATTATATTATTTGGCTATTTATTTGTCCTCTATTGTTCTTATTATTTAATACTTATTTTATTATTATTATTATTATTATTATTATTATTATTATATTTACAAATCATAAAAATATAATTATCTTTTCTTCAAAGTTGAAATTTTATTTGATTTGATTTAAGATATTGTATTTTATCTTATTAGAATAAAGTTGGCACATACTCCTAAGTAATCTCACACATAACATATATGTATTTAGCATATATATATATATATATATATTAATGCTGACTGTAAAGAATTATGGGTAAAAAATATCTCAAAAACTTTTGTAAAATTTTGAAGGCGTAAGGAACTAGTGTGTAATTATTGGTACTAAGAATTTTAGGAACTCTTGGGTATAATCTGGATGAGGATTTAAGTGTCTTCTTACGGTATTGATAACTTACTATGAATTTTAGTGTCTTATGATAAAAGTATAGTTATCTTAAAAATTTGAGTTCGAAATGTGATTATTGGAAGTCACAGGGTTTAGGCCTTTGAGTATAATTTTCTTATTCTTTGGATTTGGAAGTCGGATTTTGCTGTAATAGTACAACACATATAGATTGTTGGGCTTGAAAGGTTATGAGGTCAGGTCAGCATTTCTTAAGAAGGTTTTGGGGCTCGAAGTTTCATTTCCAAGTTTAGCTCTTTAGAGTTTTGAGTGAGTGTTCTTAGAGTAACTTAATGATCTTCGAGGTTAAAGGATTGTCTTTTTGCTTTAGATTTTTTGATTCTCAGGGTTTGATTCTTAAGTTTTGATCATGTTAAGATTTTAATCTTACTATGACGTAATATCCTATCAGTTTACCGTCACTAATCCTATGGTTTAGAACCGAGTCCTTACATTGGCCATGTCATTCACTGATAGAAATGCAAAAGCTGTCCCACATTGAGCTCCTCGATGAGTACAAGGCATGGCTAGTTCAGGAAAAAGATAGCAGAATAACAAAGAAGAGAGAGAAGAACAAGTAGCGAAGAAAAAGAAGATCTAAGAATCTGTTTTGCTTTTAGAATTTTGTAACTTTCTTCTTTATTTAAAGTTTGGAACTCGGGTACCTGCCCTTTATTTTTAAAATTTTGTAATTGATGCTGAAATGAAATATTATACTTTTATCTTGAAAAGGTTCCAAAGTGTTTCGATTTTTGCAATGTGAATGACTTTATTATCAAAATTGAAAGATAAATTTGCATTAATTTTTACGTGGATTCAAAGATGGCTAATATAAAAAAAGTGGCTGGACTTCTTGAAAGAAGTTGCCTACGTATCTCCAAAAAGTGGAATTAGGCCATGACGTAGTTCGGGCTCGGTTAACTCTCGAGTATTAATACTCTCCTTTTATGGTGCTCCAACTTTTGCCAAGGTCACCTTTTTGGGTTTTCGGCCTTACAGGCTGCTCTAACTTTTGACTAGGCCGCCTTTTAGATTTTCAACGCTGCGAGTTTTTATTATATTTTATTTTTCTCTCAAAAGTAGTACTTTTTGAGCTGGTCCAAATTGATCGAAGTGGAGGACGTGTTACTATCCAAGTCCATGATGATTACAGTACCGCTAGTCATAATGGTTTTGATTAGAAACGGCCCGGACCAGTTTGACTTGAACTTGCTCCTTGGGTCAAATATGGGAGCCCTAATTTCTTTAAGAACTAAATCACCTTCTTTTAGATCTCAGGACTTGACTTTTTTGTTGAACGCTCTTGCTATCCTCCTTTGGTACCCTTGTATATGAAATAGAGTCTGCAGTCTTCTTTCATCAAACAATAGTAACTCTTCCATTCGATTCCTCTGCCATTTGATTTTGAGATGTTGGCCTCAGCCATTACTCTTAGTGAAGGAATTTTTACTTCAATAAAAAGCATAGCTTCCCTTCCATACTGTAAGGAATAAGGCGTTATTCCTGTTGAAACTGCGATAGATGTTCTATATCCCCACAGTGCATACAGTAGATGTTCCGATCAATCTTTGTGTGAGTTGATCATCTTCTGCAGGATCTTCTTGACGTTCTTGTTCGCTGCTTCAACTGTCCCATTGGTCTATGGCCGATATGGTGATGACTTGCGGGCTACTATCTGATACTTTTCAAAAAGATCCAAGAGCTCACCTTGGAAGTGCAAACCGTTGTCTGAGAAAACCTCGTGGAGGACTCCATATTGGCATATGATGTTTTGCTTGATAAACTTAGCAACGTGAGAGGTTTTTAGCACCGAGTAAGAGGCGACTTCCACCTAGTTGGTAAAATAGTCAATGGCCACCAAAATGAATTCGTTCCCATTCGAGGCCTTAGGTATTATTCTGCCAATCACATCAATTCTCTATACTGAAAACGGCCATGGCAACGTCAAGCTGTATAGCTGAGATGGGAGAACGTGCATAAAGTTTGCGTAGATCTGACGCTTATGGCACCTTCGTACGAACTGTATGCATTCCATCTCTATTATCATCCAAAAATACCCTTATCGTAGGATCTTCTAGGCTAACATGTTCCCACTCATGTGAAGCTTGCAAACCCCCACATGTATTCCTTTCATCAATTCTCGGCATTCTTCACTACTGACACATAGCTTGTTGGCCCCGAAATGCCCTCTTTTGTACAACTTTCCCCCATAAATGGAAAACTGTATAAATAATCTCCTTATTGCTCTTTTATCTTTTTTTGCAAGCGAACTTGGGGTGTTCTCCTTTCTCCATAAAGTTCTGAATGTCGAAGTACCAAGGGACCTCGTCGGTGCTTTCTTCGGTTGCTGCTGTCATCTCATATGTTGACTTTCTCTTTTAGTTAATTATTAGCGGTCTCATCCTAACTCCAGATGGTAGGTCGATCATTGATGCTAGGGCAGCCAGAGTGTCAGCGGACTTGTTTTGTAGTCTCAAGACATGGGTGAAAACCACTGATTCAAAATAGGGGATCAACTTCTCGAGTTCTTGATGGTAGAGAATCAATATTACATCTTTGACCTTCCATTCTCCTTTTGCTTGTGAGACCACCAATGTCGAATCCCCAATGACGTCCAGTTTTTTTGCCCCTAGTTCAAGGGGTGCCTCTAACCTGGCTAAGCACACTTTATACTGAGCTTGGTTATTGATAACCTCAAAGTTGAGCTTCAAAGACAGCGGAACATGAGATTCATCGGGAGTGACCAGGAAAACTCCTATTCTATAGCCATATTGATTGAATGCACCATCAAAATACAGAGTCCATTTGTCGTCCATAACTCCCATTAGCTACTCATCAGGAAACTAGAACTCGACGTCTTTGTCTCCTTCGATCGGCTGATCTACCAAGAACAATGCCACCGCTCTACCCTTTATTGACTTTCTGGTGACATACTTGAGATCAAACTCTGACAACAACAGTAACCAACGGGCTAGTCTTCATATTAGTGCTGACTTCTCGGACAGGTACTTCAAAGGATTCATCTGGGAGATTACATTTACTATGAAAGACATCATATAATGCCTTTATTTTTTGGAGGCCCAAACCAAAGCCCAATATGTCTTCTCCAATGGCGTATACCGTTTATCGCATCTGGTCTCATCTTCTAACTCAAGTAGTAGACTGCCTTCTCAATTCCATATTCTTCTTCTTGTGCCAGCATGCACCCCATAGCCAAGTTAGCCATTGACAAATAGAGAATCAATAGCCTCCTCGAAAGGAGTCAAAACAAGTGGGTTTTGCAAGTACTGACGCACGGCTTCGAAGGCATCTTGGAATTGCTTATCCCATTCAAACTTGACCTCTTTCTTTAGCAGGTGGAACAATGGCTCACACGTGGTTGTCAGCTTGGCTATAAATCGGTTGATGAACTGTATCTTACCCAGAAAGCCTCTGACTTCCTATTCAGTATTTGTAAGAGGCATTTCCATGATCGCTTTGATTTTTAACGGATCGACCTCGATGCCCCATTGAGTAATCATAAATCCCAGCATTTTGTCTACCGTGACTCCGAAGGCGCACTTCTGTGGGTTGAGTTGCATCTTATACTTTTTGATCCTTTCAAAGAACTTCTGCAGTGCTATAATATGGCTGTTTCGATCCTTGAACTTCACTATCATATCATCTACATACACCTCAACTTCCTTGTATTTCATATCATGCAGCAAAGTAGTGGCAGCCCTTTGATAGGTTGTCCCTTCATTCTTCAAACTGAATGGCATCACACAATAATAGTAGGTGCCACAATGTGTAGTGAATGCTGTCTTTTCTCTATCTTTGAGGTCCATTAAGATCTAATTGTAGCCATAGAAACCATCCATGAATGACAAGAGGGGGTGCCCCGCTATACTGTCCACCAAAACGTCAATATGCGACAGTAGGAAGTCGTCTTTGGGGCTTGCCTTGTTGAGGTCCCGAAAATCTACACAAACTCTGATACGTCCATCCCTCTTCAAGACCGGTACCATATTGGCCACTCATTTTGGATATTCGATTACCACAAGAAAACCAACGTTGATCTGTTTGGTGATTTCTTCTTTGATCTTCAGTGCCTATTTTGGCCGTATCCGTCTCAATTTCTATTTGACCAATTTGCATTGGGATACATAGGGATATAGTGTTAGACAATCTCAGGATCAATACCAAGCATATTCTCATAAGATTATACAAATACCCCTTTGAATTCGTTTAATAAAGTTATTAATTGCTCACGTTCAACTGAAAATAAGAAAAAATTAATTTGGACAATTTGTGGGTTAATTTTATTATCCAGATTTATCAACAAAATTTTTTCAATTATTGGTTGGGCACGCATTTCTTCTTCTCTTTTTATTAAAGTTTTTAATTCTTCGGAGACATCCCCTTCGAATTCAAAATTAATCGAAAGCGTACAAAATAAATCAAGCAAAGAAGAATAATCATAACCTTTATTTATTTTATGGATATCAAAGAGAGTAGGGATTACAAAATTAAAAGTAAAAGAAGATAGTGCACATATAGACGTGCCCTCAAACTCGACATACAACTGATCAGAACAAAGAAAAAACTTACAAGACTCAGACTCTGACTCGATACTTTAAATCATGCAAATTACAAGAATCTAAAAACTAACTGTGACATTCGGTTTTGGGACAGTAGATGGAGGTAAGATGAACTTATTGTCAATGAGATCCTGAATTTTTATGGTGGAGTCTCAGATAATTATCAGTTGAGTGTTCGTGGCTCTAATGGTATGAGCAATATTGGGAGGGATCATAGCATGGCGGTAAAGGGTTAGGAGGCGACATTGGATCAAGAAGCTTTATTAGCCCTTTCTCGACAAGTCGATTCAGGGTCGTGGTTAGAGAGATATTAAGGGGAGTAAAAACTCTCCGTGGCATTTTCGGCTGCAACGGTTGGTTGTTTCTAAGAGGAGGTGATGAAGGTGAAGAATTCAGTCGATCTAATTAGGGGTTTAGCAAATTCACCTCGTTAGAGCGAGATTCGAGGTTAGTGGAAGAGGTAGACAGGTTTTAGTAGTTGGATGAGTAAGGTCTTCTAGACTTTTGGCTCGGCTTAGCCTCATCGATATCACCAAACTGGATTACATCTTCTAATGTGGAGAGCGGTTGTGTGATCAGATAATGCTTCAATGGGGACAAAAGATTCTTGGCTACAGTCCTCACATGTTCCTTTTCTGTTGGTCGGTTTGTCATTTTACCTGCCTTTACCTTCCACCTGGTCAGAAATTCCACAAATAACTCCCTGCTTTCTTGACGAGTAGTTTCTAACTCTCGGGTGGTCACGTCCAACTAGACGTTGTAGTTGTATTTGCTGATAAAAGTTGTGGCGATGTCCTCCCATGTTCTGGTTTTAGCAACATTGAGAGAAAGAACCACTTTTGAGCTGCCCCAGAGAAAGACCGATGGAACAACTGCACCTTCAATTGTTTGTCTGTTCCCATAGGAGAGAGTACCAACATACATCCTCAGATGAATCTAGGGGTCTCCGGCTCCATCGAATTTTTCCATTTTTGGCATCCTAAATTTGTCTAGAAGGTTAGCATCTGGGAACAGGCACAAGCCTCCCACATAGTATATATTCCTTAACTCCTTTCATTTTTCTCAACACCTTTTCCATCATATCAATCTTTTCTATCAGCGCGAACTCCTTAGACTGGGCCGTATTTTCCTCCTCCACCACAACCTGGCGAGGAACCCAAGGTGGTACACCGACCTGTGGTCCATCGTGACCCTAATTATCGTCCCAAAACTCCTCACCATGGTCATTCGGGTCTTCTTCTTGTTCATTCACTCCCGATAAATGGGCCTAAATTGCCTAGATTTGTGTCTGGCACTAAATCTGAGCTTGGGTTTGCTGTTTGACTGCTCTTTGTATCTCAGTAATTACCCTCATCAGGGCTATCAAAATCACTTCATTTTTTGTCATTTTTTATGGTTCTTCGATCTATTTCGATACTCTGTAAAGTCTTCATGTAGCCGACCTGGCCCAAATGCATATAGAATGCAGCTCTTTCGACTCAATGATCTATAATCGGAACAAACCTGCAACCCGAAGAGGAGGGAAGAAGCAAGCATCAAAAGCTTCTCGGATAGAACCCCGACGAAGACAGCAAACCTTCTCAGCATGACATGACAAGTTGCGAGTAGATATGGAAGGATGCCCTAGCTAGGCCTCGGGCCAGCAGAAAACCAAAAAAGACAACATGGTTGCCAAAACCCCGAACGGGAAGCCCAAAAGCCCAACTAACACTATACATGGAAAAACCCCAGGAGAGCAGCGAAACAAAGATTCCAAGGGAAAAATTGAACAGAACTCTGAGAGAAAAACTAATCTAAACCAAACAAGACCCTAAGCCAAATCCCGGGCAGGAGCCCAGGGGGAAAGGGCTAATCTAAACCAAACAAAGGATCTAAACCAAAACTCGAGTGGAGCACCAAAAGGAGAACTATTCTAACCCAACAAAAGTTCTAAAGAAAGCTCAAAAACTTGGGTAGAGCCTTTGGAGGACGACAGACCTAAGCAAAATCGAGGGAGCTAAACTGATAGCACGGGTAAAGCCCCGGGAGAGGAAAGCTATCCTAGACCAACAAAGGGTCCTAAACCAAGACCCTAGGTAAAGCCTCTGGAATAAGGTCGAGTTCCTAATACAAACAAAGGTTAAAACTAAGACTCGGGTAGGAACCCAAGAAGGAAACTATCCTAAACCGAGCAAAGGTCTAAAGAAAATCCAGGTAGAACCCTGGGAGGGAAACTATCCTAAACCAAACAACCAAGAAAATGTCTTAAACAGACACAAACAAAACATTCAATGAAATAAAAAAAACACATAATCTTACTGATTTAGTACCTAATCGGGGGTTCTGGGCTACTATATGTAAAAAATGCCAGTTTGGTTAACACTCTAGGTACTTTCTGAATAGAGCCAATAATATACTTCTCATGCCTGGTGTAGTGCAGGACATGGTCTAATGGTGTGCAATAACTCTTTTGCCGCACCTAAAGGAATGTGCAGCCAGAAGGCATGCCCGCCTCCCCGATATAGTCCCGAGACAGTAAACTGACCAGGGTATCGGGTCGACTAAGCAGAGGCAAAGAACAATGTAAGATGCGTGCGAGAATGCAAATGAAAAATTCATACTAAGAACCAATAATATTTTCAAGTTTAGCCCTCTTATTTGTTTTAAAAACAGTCTCCAGCGAAGTCGTCATAAAATACTGTGGCGTCAGGATTTTGGGTTTAGTTCAAAAATGGGAAATTCAAGAGTTATTTAAAAAATGGATTTTAACATCTTGGAAATCAAAAGATTTTTAAAACCCTTTTTGTTGAAAATTAAAGTCGCCACTTGGTTTTTAAGAAAAACAAATAGAAGCCACTGATCTTTAAAACATTTAACTAGAGAAAACATGGGTTCGGGGCTTAATGAACAAATCGGGAAAGGTATTAGGCACCCCATTCGCTGAGTCGTGAGGTTAGCCTCTACAAATCATCATTAGTTCTTAATTAGATTTCTCAAATGCATGCAAATATAGAAAATGGTGTCACAGAGAGAACAAGAAAAATCAAGTAAAAAAATACATATTCTAGATATTTGACCACGTAATAAAAGAAAATAAAGCATAAAAAAAACCTAATTCCTAATCATGCTGGATCTAATTTAAATGATACATGATAAAAGCCGCATGCCATAAGCAAAGCATTAAACTATTAAAGAAATTGATAAATCCTTATCATGCACAAACTATGTTAAAGGATTCATGATAGACATAGCATACGATAAGTGAAAAAAATAATCCTAAAATAAAGTTCTAAATTCTAAACATGCTAATACTACACTACAGGATGCATACTGGACTTCACAAGCTATTAACAGAATAATAAAACAGCAAAATTAAGCAACTGAAACAACAAAAAGGTTACGGCTATAACCTATAGAGGTTGCGGTTGCAATTAAAATAAGCCAAAATGTTGCACCCGCAACATCAATCGTTGCGCCCACAAGGAATGAAGTGCCATAATGTTGCGCCCACAACATTGATTGTTGTAACCACAAGGAATTTTGGCACTATTTGATGAATTCTGAGAAACTGTGTGTTGAGGTGTGAATGTGTGATGCATCTACGATATCAAACAAAATTATAGAAACATATTATGACTATTTTAAACAAAGCACAATGAAATTATGAAAAGATCGATACTAACTACCATCCTAGAATCAAGCATTCAACAATAAAATATGCACTAAAACATACGAATAACAAGTTGAATAAAAATAATAAATATGCAAATAACAATGTTAAAATTAGAAATTTAACCCGACCTCTCCATGGGGATAGAAAGTGTGGGGAGGAAAGTGTCGGGGATTGTGCAAATATACCTGCTGGAATGTGGTATCCGGGTGTATCCTCAAATGGTGGGGATGCAACGATCATTCTTTCGATTGCCAAGCAAAGGTCCAACTCCAATACTCCAATTGAGAGGGTAATGAAAGTGTGTAAGAAATTGGGGTTCGGATCGGTAGTTCAATAGAGCATCCATGTTCAGAATTCATCCTCTCAAAATCGTACTAAAGGTACATATTTATAGAAAATGCCACCCAATGAGATGGTGACACGTTCCAAGCTTAGCAAATTTCCAAAAAGGTTGTGGCCACGAAGTTGAAGGTTGCAGTCGCGAGGTTGAAGGTTGCAGGCGCAAGGTTCAAAGGTTGCGGTCGCGTGGTTAAAGGTTGCGGGCACAAGCACAAGGTTCAAAGGTTACGGTCGCGAGGTTAAAGGTTGCGGGCACAAGGTTCAAAGGTTGCGGGTGCAATTACTTGGACCAGTGAACAACCAAGTTGCAAGGTTTGAAGGTCGCGGTCTCAAGGTTCAAAAGATGTGATCTTGTGGTTCGATTTCTTAGAGTACTGGTCTTAAGTCATTTCCTGACGATCGTTTAGAGACTTTGTGCATCATCTCACTTTGTTTTCATCATTGGATTCACCCAGATAAGCCTAAAATTCGGTGGGATCAAATTGGGGTGTCTACATCAAGCGACGCACTCGTAATGACGAGGCTCTGAACATTGAAAATGGCAAAAATGAGTATAAAGCCATGTGTATCTGACTCAACCCTGATCCATCTGTAGGGGAATAGTGCCGAGGAAGTATGTCAGTACCTCGGTAGAGCGGGGAATGTCTAAATCAAATGGAATAGGGTCACCACCTACGCGGATGCTGGTGATCATCGCGAAGTCTAGTAGAGTCAAGGTAGCCTCAAAGGTAGAGAAGTGAAAGGTGTTGGTGGTATCTCACCACCTCTCTACCAGAGCATTCAGCTGAACCCTGTCGTTGCTAGTGTCACCCAGCAACGATATGAATCTGCTAAAATTGGCTCCGTCAACAAAAGCACAGCTCGAGGTTGGGAGAGCTCCATACCACTCTAAGGCATCTCTAGAACCACCAAAGCCTCCAATATATGTGCCTGCCTGTAAAAGCAAAAGGAGACGATCAGAAAATATAGTAAAAGTTTCCAGATCAAATCAGACGCAAGAAGAAAGAAGAAAAGGAGATATTCAAACCCTAGTTATATGTGAAACGTTATCTAGGTCCTTTGTTCGTGAGACGATTCTTAGATTTGTTAAGTTTTAATGTGATAGGCAAACCCCATTCAAAATCCTAGTCATATGCAAAGCGTTTTCTATGTCCTAAGTTCGTGAGACAATTATTAGGTTTGCTAAGCCCTAGTGCGCTAGGCAACCATATTCAAAACCCTAGTCATATGTGAAGCCTTGTCTAGGTCTTAGGTTTGTGAGACGATTTTTAGGTTTGTTAAGCCCTAGTGCACGAGGCAACCTCGTTCAAAATCCTAGTCATATGCGAAGCGTTGTCTAGGTTCTAAGTTCGTGAGATAATTCTTAGGTTTGTTAAGCCCTAGTGTGCTAGGCAACCCCGTTCAAAACCCTAGACATATTCAAAGCGTTGTCTAGGTTCTAAGTCGAGAAGGCGTCCTAGGTTTGTCAAGCCCTAGTGCGCTAGGCATCCTGTGTACAAAATACGAGTCATATGCGAAGCATTATCTAGGTTCTAAGTTCGTGAGACGATTCTTAGGTTTGTTAAGCCCTAGTGCACTAGGCAACCCCGTTCAGAATCCTAGTCATATGTGAAGCATTGTCTAGGTCCTAAGTCCCAAAGGCGTCTTAGGTTTGTCAAGCCCTAGTTATCTAAGCTCCCCAAGCCCTAGTGCTCTAGGCATCCCGTGTTCAAAACCCTAGTCATATGCGAAGCGTTGTCTAGGCCCTAAATTCAGAAGGTGACTTAGGTTTCTCAAGCCTTACTTCCCAAGCACCCTAAGTTCAGAAGGTGTCTTAGGTTTCTCAGGCCCTGCTTCCCAGGCATCCTAAGTCCAGAAGGTGTTTTAGGTTTTCAAGAACTGCTTCCCAAGCATCCTAAGTCCAAAAGGCATCTTAGGTTTGTTAATCCCTACTCCCCAGGCACCCAAACCCTGCTCCTCAAGCACCCTAAGCCCTAGTGCGCTAGGCATCCTATGTTTCAAGCCTTGCTCTCCAAGCACCCTAGGCCCTGCTTCTCAGGCACCCTAAGCTTTGCTCCTCAGGCACCCCAAACCCTAATACGCTACACATCTTATGTCCCAAGCCCTACTTCCCAAGCACCTATGTTTCAAGTTTTTAAGTCTTAACTCGACCTATTAATTTTTTATTTTCTCCCAATAATAATAGTTTGAGTCTTGACTCAACTTTTTAATTATTTTTATCCCGTTCTCATCTAAATTTTTAGGTCTTGACTCGACCTATTAATTTGTGATTTTCTCCTGATAAAAATAGTTTTAAAGTCTTCACTCTAGTTTTTAATTATATTTTATATCGTTCTCATCTAAATTGTTTGGTCTTGACTCTACCTATTAATTTGTGATTTTCTCCTAATAAAAATAGTTTTTTAAGTCTTGACTCGACTTTTGAATTATTTTTTATCCCGTACTCGTCTAAATTTTTAGGTCTTGACTCGACCTATTAATTTGTGTCACTTTTTCATTCAAGATAATTTTTAGGATCTTAACTCGATCATTTTGATTATTTTATCTCTAGCTGAATTCTTAGATCTTGACTCGATCATTGAATTGTTTTTTTACTATGCTCCTTTAGGTTGTAACTCAACCTTTAAGATATCTTTTGACCTATTGATATCCACATCATGTTTTATATCTTGCATCTTACATCTTTTGTATTTGTCCCGGAACTATATTTTGGTTTAATCCCTAGCAAATGGGTGTGTAGGCAACTTGATGGAAGTTTAAGTACGACCACTGTCATATGCAAGCTTGTGTGTTTGTAGCCTAAGATTGAGGGCTTGGTCAAACGAATGTTGTCTCTGAGTCTTCGACATAACTCGCATCACACGTTGCTGCACAAGTTGTGTCAAAGAGAGATAACTATAGACACCGCGATTTGACCCCCATCAAATTTTAGTCTTATCGGGGTGAATCCAATTATGAAAACCAAGTGGGATGATTTGGAAAGTCTTTAAACGATCGCCAAAAATGATTCAAATCTAGTACTTCGTGAAATCGAACCATGAGATCACAACTTTCAAACCTTGAGGTCGTTACCTTTGAACCTCGTGACCTACTTGTTCATTGGGCCAAATAGTTGTAGCTGCAACCTTTAAACCCTGCAACCATAGTCTTAATTGTCATGACCGCAACATGAAACCATTGGAAACCCTAAACAACCTCATGGTCGCAACAATCAGCCTTGCGGTCGCAACCTTCAAAGGTCGCAACCGCAACCTTCGTGGGAATATGTTGAGCTTGGAACGTGTCACCATCTCATTGGGTGGAATTTTCTATATAAACATACCTTTGGTACGATCTTTAGAAGACGAATTACCGACGTCGACACTTTGCCAATCAATTTACTCACACCCCGACCCATAGTACTGTCCTTCCCGAGTACTGGAATTGGAAGCATTCCCCGGTGATCTAATAAATGATCATTGCATCCTACGACTGGAGGACATGCCCAGATCGTCACATTTCAGGTACACTTGTACGAATCCCAGTGTTTCCATCTCCATATTTTCTACCCCCATGGAGAGGTCAGATTAATTTTTGTATTTCGATTTATGATTTGTATGATTATTCTTTTGTTTGTCATCATTAGGTTTTATTGCTTTTGGTTACATTACTAGTATGCCTAATTTTAAAATTTTAATTAGTATCAAATTATTCATACTTTAATTGTATTTTTGATTGAAGTAGTCATAATTTGATTTTATTGCTTTTGGTTACATTGTTAGCATACCTAATTCTAAAATTTTAGTTAGTATCAAATTATTCATGCTTTAATTGTGTTTTTGATTGAAGTAGGCGTAATTTGTTTCCTTTTTGTAATTCTGTTTCATATTCGATCTCACACATCGCATGTTCACACCCAACACACTGTTTCTTTAAAATTCATCAAACAGTGCCTAAATACCTTGTGGTCGCAACAATCAATGTTGCGGACATAACATTCTGGCACTTACATCCTCGCGGTCGCAACATTGATACTTGCGCTCGTGCACTTGGCCCCATTTTTCCTTGCAACCGCAACATTCAAATGTTACGACTGTAACCTTTTTCCATTTTTAATAGCTTAATTTTACTCTTACAGTATTTTGACGATAGTATGTGATGTCCAGTATACAGTCAGTGTTATTTCTCAAAGCCCTACTCTTTTATTTACCTTATAAATTATGACATGATTAGGTATATTAGTTTTCTTTAATAATTTTATTCTTTGTTTATTACATGCGGTTTTCATCATGTATCATTTAGTATAAATGTAGCATGAGTAGGAATTAGGCTTTCTTTTATACTTTGTTATGCATTTATATACTTAAAATACGTAATTTCTTACTTTATTTTGCTTGTTCTCTCTTTACCTTCACTTTCTGTATTTACATGTATTTGATAATTCTAATTAAGAACTAATAATAATTAGTAGAGGCTAACCTTATGGTTGGGCAAACAGGGTATTTAACACCTTTCCCAATTTGTACTTTAGTCCCCGGACCCTTATTTTCTCTAGTGAACGTTTTAAAGATCAGTGGCTCTTTTTTATTTTTCTTGATTTTTCTCAAAAACCAAATGGTAACTCCATTTTTCAATAAAAGGGTTTTTAGTATCTTTTGGTTTTCAAGTTGTTAAAGGTTTTCAAAATAACTCTTGAATTCTCCATTTTTGCAAAAATTCAAAATCTCGGCGCCACACGAATAGAAAATTCCAACAATATATATGCAGAACAAAATTATAATTTAATATTATTATATGAACATATACTAACTGACAATAATGTATACAGAATTTAAAATAATACTGTATACAAAAAAATTAAATACGAACTGTATGCAGAATCAGTTTTTGAATTATAGAAATTCAGAAAATAAAACTGATCCTCTTATAATATGTAAGCAGGAAGAAAACTGTTCGTTTTAAAAACAGATTTATGAACAGAATATGCTTTAAGATTATTAGAGAATCTGTTTAAAAAAACTATAAATAAAATGACAGAGATAAAGTATACAGAATAAACATAAATAATATGCAGAAATAAACAAATGTCTTTTGTCTTTTCCAGTAGCCAATATTTAAAAACTAAGAGAAGAAGAATTTTGCCTTAAGAATGTTAGATAAAACTGATATAAAAGCACAATCAAAAACTGGAAATTAAAGTAAAACAAATTTTGTAAATATAAACAGTTAATTAAAAATTACTGTATATATCAAAACAAAGAACAGAAAGCAACAGGAAAGAAAAACCAAAATTGATGAACAGTAAACATATCAAATTTAAACAAAATTCTTATAGCACTGTTGAACGAAAGTAGAAGACAGAAGATTGATTAATTGAGTCTAGTGTTTCACGCTGTCCTTAAGGCAAAATTCGTCCTCGCCTCAGTATTTGTGAAAATTGGACGTTTACCTCCCAGGATAAAATAATCAAAAGTGTGCAGCTGAAACACAACTACTTACACACAGCGAAACAATGGCGCTTAAAACTGTCTCTGTAACGAAGCACGATGATGGGATGGAAAAGAGAAATATGGAGATTGAATGTCTAAAATCGGAGGAGGGACCTTTAAATAGGAATAGGAAGTGGATTTTTGTCATTACTGTCGGTTCCGTAACACCCTAACAGGTGCAAAAAATGGGATGGACCGACCCATCCTGCCCCGCCCTGACCCACCCCGGACGAACAGTGACGCGCGCGCGTGTGTGGTTGGGTTGAAGCCGAACCCACACTTGGGTAGGTTCTCTCCCATCCACAAAACTTGGTAACCCTTAGGACCCAAACCCAAATTTCAATTTGAGTTTTATATGCTCTTTAACTTTTCATCTCTTAAGCAATGTGGGATAAGATTCTCAAATTTAATTTTTTCAACTTTAATATATTATTTTTGGAGCTAAATTTCATTCACTCCAAAAAATAGTTTTGTCAAAGTAATTACATACATTAATAGTTCACATATAATTACACAATTTTCTTTCACACATTCACATTAAATATAATGTGAATTTCAATCAAAAAAATCCTCAAAGATCATTAAAAATAAGCTTTAAATGCCTTTAAAAGCCATTTTTCCGACAGTTATTGTTTCCGTTATTGTTTTCCTGTCAATCTTGATGGGCAAAAGATTTATTTGGTAACAAATACCAGCACTAATTTCATATGCTTCCAGCTAAAACTAGTTTTGTAGAAAAAGGTTGAAAAGGAAAATATGAAATTCAATATATAGAGTGAGACTTTTAATTATTAAGTCAAAATTCCAATTTGATAACTAAATATTTTGGTGAGAAAATTATTTTCCAACACAACTTTATGTCGTCTAGGTAATAGTGTTTAGAGAATTTACTTAATGAAAATATTTTTATTTCTTTCTTGAGATTGTCCAAAAATTATTTTTGCCAAATTTTGACTTATTTTGGTTCCTTCGGTGGTATAATCATAAAGATTTGTGCCCCATTGGGATAAATAGCATAAATTTTTCTTATTTTTGTCTTTTTTGAATATTTTTCAATTTTTAACTTTTTTTTTTACTTTTTCGAATTGTTTCAATGAGATAAAATAAAAAAATCCAAATATTTGATGAAAAATTTATAAAAAATCACTAAAGATAAAAAGAAGCAACATTAAATTTGGCTTATTTATTTATTTTGACTTATTTTTATTTTTTTAAAATTTTTTATATTTTAATTAAAAAAATTTATTTTTTCGATTCATTTCGATAAAAAAAACTAAAAAATATAATAATTTAACTAAATAATAAAAAAATTATTAAAATAAATAAATAATATAAAATAAGTAAATAAACAATCATGGGTCAAGGTGTCAAATCATACTTGTGTGTATAACTATGAATATAGGGTAATTTTTCGATTCCCATTGTGGGAGAGGTACTTTATGAGAGCAATAAAGTTCGCTAGCCATCTTCCTTCATTTCGGAAACTGAAACTAATGCACCATTATTATTTTGATGAGTTACAAATGAAAATGCTTTTAGTCAAAATAGATGAAGCCTTATTAGACAAATGTTTATATAGTTATATATAGTCCATTGTTAATTTTAAATTTTTTCTGATGAAATTTCATATTCATCCTGTGTCTTGTGCGGAGGAATCCCTACACATCAATTTTACATAGAAATTGTGGGATTAATATGTTAAAAAAGATTGAAACGAGATTGAACCAGTCTTTTGGAGTCTTTTCGTGGTCCAAGTCAACTTGGAAAACGTAACAAGGGTAAGATTGGCCAATGGTAAATACCGAAACACCTCTCTAATGCCTAACTTAGTGTCTTTTAGGTGGAAACAAAAAATTAACTTAAAAAAAAAACAAATCTGCAAGTATTTCAGCACAATCTAAGTAAAGAGAATTGGTGTATACCTTTGAAAATGGATTGATCATCCTTATATAGAGGTAAGGTTGAACTTTTTTATTGTAATCAATGGCTAATCCCTCCATAAATATTTATGTCATGATAACCATTGTGTCAGACTCGTGATTTTTTAGAAGTGGAGTTTAACAGTGGATTTGCTTGGAGTTGCTAAGATAAGTCAAATCATCAATAGTCTAACAAGCATGGAGCAAGACATCTGTTGGTGACTCAGTATACATTTTTTGTAACCATCTCAAAAGCACCTCAAAGGCTCTCACAAGTTGGGAGAAAGGCACTTTCGGTTCCATACCATGGAAGATTAAGCATGTGAGACCCTGACCCTTATCTTTTAGATTATTTATATATTTGATATGTTTTCTTCAGTATATGAATAGTATCGATGCATGACTTATACTTTACAGTTGTAGAACAGCATATATAAATGTGTTATACGCTTTTTAGAGTTTGGTAGAGGCTTGTTTGGACCTTAGAAACCTGTTTTTGCCTTGGAAACGTCGAAAAACTCTCTACCTAGTCGTTCGGTCGACTGAAGGGCTCGGTTCAGTCTACTGAACTGAGTTTTTTGGGTTCGGTCGACCGAACTCAGAGGTTTGGTCGACTAGACAGTGTAAATTTTGGTTTTCTATAAATATGGCAGTGGCAGAGCTTTTGAGATAAAACCTTTCTTCCAGGCTAAGAAATCCCCTTTTCTCTGCCTTCTCTCTAGCTTTGAGGGCCCGGGGCTTAGTTTTGTGTTCGATCCCTTGTGGATCCTTACTATCGGGGCTGAAGGTTTCACATCTATCCGGTCGGATTTTTGTTCTGACGCCGTTCAGTTTTGAGACATCGAGTTCTTGACTCTCCGAGGTAGGATTTGACTCTCCGAGGTAGGATTCTAGACCCTACTACTATATAAGGGTGATATATGTGATTATACGTGTTTTCACCGGGTAAAAAATATATCAATGTGATTTTCATGTGTAAACCTTGGTTTTTGGGTAAAAGTAGATTTTTACAACTTTTTTTGGTTGTATACATGATCCGGGTGTGTTGACATCCGTAGTTTTCAAAAGGAGGTTTGAAAACGGTGATTTGTGAAATCGGGTGAAAAACGTCTTTTTGGAGGTTTGGAGCTAA